>PVIH01008671.1:0-66250 GCA_004025045.1 Sigmodon hispidus
CACACACACACAGACATAGACACACTACACACACACACAGACACACACCACACACACATAGACACACCACACACACACAGACACACACACAGACACACACCACACACACAGACATAGACACACTACACACATACACCACACACAGACACACACCACACACACAGATACATACCACACATACACCACACACAAACCACGTACATACATATACATAAACACACCCCACACATACCCACAGATACACACCACACACACAGACACACCACACACACACACCACACATATACACACCCGTATACATACACACACACCACACACACATGTACACACATCACACACACATGTACACACACACACATACACACACAGGGAGGGGGTACACCCTGGAGATAACCTGATGCAGGACCCTTTCTTTTCCTTCCTCTCTGAAATACCTAATCTCTGGCTAAATTTTCTTAAACCTAGGTGTGTTCTCTTCATCTCTAGCATCACTTGGATCCAGGCCACTGTAGCCTGTCACTTTGTTGGTCTTGTCCCTGTGTCCCTCCGCAGGCTCTCTGGGCACCTTTGTGCCCACACTTGTCTTCTATCTCTATGTGGCCCCGCACACCGCACATGAAAAAGAAAAAAGCTCCCCAAAGCTTCCATTTTCTCACAGTTCTCTTCTAAAATTAGCCCTGTCCTGCCCTTCAACCTCCTTACATTCTTCTGCCAGGGACCCCAGTGGGCTCCCTTGTCACCAGCCTCACTCCCAACTCAAGCCATCAGAAGCCAGCATCTCTGGATTCTTCCATTACCACCCTGTGATTAGCAGGCATCCAATAGCCATTTGGTAATCAGAGAAATTATGGGAGTCAGTGAGGGGGATTTGAGGCACACTGTCAACAGTTCTTCAAGACTAGAAACATAGAGAAATAGTAACTTCTAAGACTGGCCCTCTAATACCTATTTTATATTGTGTGTGTGTGTACATGTGCACTACATACATGCAGATGTCTGAGGAGCTGGAGGGTGTTGGATTACTGGGAACTGGAGTTACAGGAAATTGTGAATGACTGACCTGATGTGGGTGCTAAGAATAGAACACAGGTCCTCAGCAGAAATGGGTAGGCACTCCTAATCAATGAGCCATCTCTTCAGTCCCCCATTTATTCAATTTTTTAAAAAATACAAATTGATCAATTTCTCTCCAAATTAATTTCTATTTTTTTGTAATGCAATTAAACTGGTGGCTGGAGAAGAGCTTGGCTTCTCTAGTGCATGCAGAACAATGCACAAAACAATCAGGACCTTGGCTAAGGTGCACATGCACATACGTTTGACTCCACTTAAGCAGAGTTCAGCAAGCTTCTGTGAAGGCCAGATGGCAAACTTGGTTAATCAACCAGTAACTACCATGGGTCTCTGTCAGCCACTGTTAAAGCACCCACAGACAGTTACGGGAACAGACACTAGGACCCAGCTGCTGGTGAGGATGCAATCTCACACATGCAAGAATCTCTACACATGAAAGTCGGAGTCAAACAAGTAATAAAGAAATTAAAGAAAACAATAAACCACATATTAGGCATTAATGACCTATGACCATGGGGTTATGGGTAGTTTTGCTTTTCCCTTTATTCTGCTTCTTAGCCTCTGAATTTCCTACAGTAATTACACAGTCCTGATATAAAAACAAATGTTACTTTAAAAAGCAAGTAAGCCAAAGCTCTTCTCTCCAGCCATGGGAGCAATGCAGAACAGGCGCCCGCCCGGTGGAAAAGGCAAGGGTGGAGGAAGGCATCAGGGTCCTCACTCATCTGTTTACAACTAGCTTTTCGACGTTTCCAGTACTCTTACCCTCTGAGTGTCCATGAAACAGCTATCCTAACCCCAAAGGGTGAAGACCTCCCAGAACACACACATTCCATGGAACATTTCAGAATTCTCCTAGGACATGGAGAACGGTCTTGCTTCCAGAAGCAGAAGCAGAGGCAAATCAATGCTCATTTGAGCTCCAGCCAGATGAAGTGGACGGAAATCCAAGTCTCTGCAGTCTGTTTCAGAGAGCCCCATCAACAGCTCAGTGTAGGACAAAAGTGAAGGCTATCCACTCAATGTCACAATGGGAGAACACAAATGTTCCTGCCTTGAAAAACATTTTTAGACATTGACTATCGAGGGTGGACACAGGAGCACATGCCATAGCACACATGCCAGAGACAACTTCTAGGAGTCAGTTATCAACTTGCACCGTGTGGGTCCCAGGAATTGAACTCAGGCCATCAGGCTTGGTAGCAATCACCTTTACCTGCTGAGCCTTATCGCCAGCCCTTGCTTTGAAATTTTCTAACTCCTTATTTCTGTAGAGCAATCCACAATATATATTAAAACTCTTTAAAATAAGTATTCCCTGACCCGAGTATTCAAGCCCCAGAAGACTCTATGTCAGGCATTTAAAATGCATGCCAGGATGCTTACCACAACATTTAGAATCAGAAAAAAAAAAGCAATATTGAGTACAGGTGAGATAAAATATTACATTCATAAGATGAAACAACATTAAGAATGAGATGTAAATGTACTCACACAGAGGGTATTTGTGATATCTCAAAAAAACATACAAGACAATACACTGTAATATCATTGTTACAGATCAGTTTGTATACATGACCATTTAAAAACAAAAAAGAAAAAATGAAACAAAAAGCCAGGCTTGATGTGGAAACATGTTAGGTGAAAGTTTTAACTTCTTAGGGCTCCAAAGGTTGGAATTCTGCAGTAAGGGCATAGAGAAGGCCAAGATCTGGTGAGGACCCTCTTGTTTTCTCTAGGTGTCCTTACCATGTAAGGAGAGAGACAGGGAGAGGGGCAGACTACCTACTCACCCAACCACCAGCACCAGTGAGAACAGACTCATTGGCCACATTGTTAAGATTAGGATCTTACCTTTAAGGCCTCTGGGAACCCTAACTACCTCCCCAAAGACCTTCCCTCCAAAGAAGCCCCCGCAGAGAACAGGGCATCTGAATCTGGTGGGAAAAAGAATTCAGACCCTTACCAACTTCAATGTAGTTTTATGAGCACATCTATGATCTATATACATGGATGATAGTCTCAAATATTTTGCCTCCAGATATTTAAACCAATGATTTTTCTCTGTAGAGTGGACACAAGCCTGCTCAATTTCCAGTGTTTGCTGCCTGTTTGTAGTTTAATGAATGTTAAAATAAATGAATCTCACTGTTAATAAAATGGTGGACGCTAACAAAACCTTAGAGATAGATCCCCTCCTCTCTGCAGGAAGTCCTGTGGGTTGTTGCTGCAGTCACAAGCAGTAGCTACTACAGGGCAGGACACCCTCCAGAGGCAGCCAACTGCTCCCAGAAAACATCAGTCTGGCTCACGGCTGCAATCTAAACAGAGATCAGAATCCACTGAGCACTATGAGGACAGGCACTGAAGGAGACACAGAAAACCAACTATTGGCTGCCAGGGCCCTGAAACTAGCCTTGGAACCAAGAAGCCAGGCTCCTCCCACCAGATGGAGCAGGGATCTGGCACTAGGAAAGAACAGCAGAGCAACCAAAACCCAAATGCCTCAAGCTAGAGAACATTTACAACTTCTGCCTGCTCCCCATCCCATGCACCCCTATCCCAAAGACATACAGAGACACAACATACATCAGCTCTTAGTGGCCAAAGAGATAGGTATCTTCAATTTTTTTCTCTTGGCACAGTGCCCAACGTCAATAAATGACTGTTAAATTAGTAAACATGTCAAAAGATCTTCACAGCCAATACTGTTTCTTGTAATTAGGAAAGACCATTTAGTCTGGAGAGGCTAAAGTATGCAAGGAAAATTCTAGATGCTAAGAAAGGCTAAGTCCCCACTGAAGATATTTAGCAAATTCTATACTAGTGGAACCAGGAAAAACTTATTTTTAAAAAAAAAAAAAATTCACAATGGACAAAATAAAGACTTGCATTATCCCAGTAAGACAATGGAGTATAAATAACAGTAAATAATAAAAAATGACAAAAAGAAGTCAAGGTCTGGGGTGATGGCTCAGTCAACAAAGTACCTTAAAGAGGACCTGAGTTTAATCCCCAGAAATCAAATACAAATGGCAGATGCACTTGTAGTTAGCACTGACAAGGCAAACATGGAGGCTCACTGGCCAGAGTGGCCTTGTTGGTGAGCTCTAGGCCATCTGTCTCTAATGGGGTGTACAGTGTTCCTGGGTATGTCAGCACATGTGCATGTACATGTACACAGGAACACACATGCCTCAGCAGCAACTCAAGAGCGCCCATTGTTTCCTCCTTCTGTGCCCCATACAAAGTCAGCTTTTGTGATGCTCCCCAACATGGGGCAGCAATCACAGAACCAACTGACGGACCTCTTTCCCTCAGCTACAATCAGCAGAAACAGATTACACCACAGAATAACCAACAGGTTTTCAATTCTTCCACAATTACAGACAGGAAGTAAAATCTGAGCATGCTGGTCATGAGCGAAATGGGACTTTCTCAGACCAAGAAATTGACTTCAGGCTAAGTCTTCCCTCCCGTGGAAGGTTTAGACTAACTGACTTCCTGGCCGGAGAAAACCTCACCATTAATTAGCCTATAGCAATTTCAGATGTGAGCAGCCCCACAGCTGCTTCAGGCCCAGCACAAACAAGCAATCAAGACTAACTCCCCAATGTAGTGAACTAATTCATTCAATTACTTTGTAAAGCAAAAATCCTTGAGGAAAAGTCTATGCTCAAGAATGAAATCTATCTCAACTCAATCTTCCGCATCAACTGTGCTAGACTCTCAGTCAACATTTAAATGGGATGAGACTGGGGGCTGTCTCAGTTGGAAACAAAAGAACTGAGTTTCATGCCAAAATAACATGTTTTAAATATAAATATACTGGTGTGAGAGCCTGTCTCAAAAAACAAACAACAAAATAGATAGAGCCTAAGAAACACACCCAAGGCTGTTCTCTAGACTCCACATGCTGGTCTTCACACACATATACAGGCACTCCAGCACACATGTGCAGCCATACACATGAACATACACACATACATATTTAAGTGGAATATATTTGAAATTCATTTATTCTACACTTACCAAGTAGTTCATTTTCCAGGGCACCACCCTCCATGGAGCTGATTCCTCATTTATATATTTAAATATAAACAGAACCTTCTAGCACAGGTTGCATATCCAGCTGAGGACTGCACTCAGAATATCTGTGCTCCTACTGCAGAGTCATCCCTGATAATCACAGAGAGGCTTTTTTTTTTTTTTTACCACCATATAGTTCTCTGCCTGCTAATTTACATACTGCTTTATTCCAAAAAAGTGATTCACACACATAAGATCAAAATAAGCAGATGGGACAAGCATACTGTCATAAACAACGATTAAGAAATAAGAAGCAAGACTTAATAATTTAAGAATCCTGGTGGTTCCGCCTGTGAGAATGGTGAGGGCCAAGGGCCTCTCAGGAGTTTGAAAGTCTATCAGCTTGGGCCCAATTAAAGTAGCTGGGAGTGGTGGTGCATGCTTTTAATCCCAGCACTCAGGAGGCAAAGGCAAGTGGATCTCTGTGAATTTGAGGCAAACCTGATCTACACGAAGAGTTCCTGCCCCAGCCAGAGCTACATAATGAGACTCTGTCTCAAAGAAAAAAAGACAAAAAACAAAAAATTTAAAATGGTGACGCATGCCATCAGTACTCGTTGGATCTGAGAGAAACTGGCCTGGTTTACAAAGTGAGTTCCAGGCTAGCCAGAGAGAGGCCTTGTCTCAAAACAACATGCACGCATGCTCTTATGCTGTTACTCAGGAAAGCACAACCACTGAGAATATGGGCGAAAAAATTTCTTTCAGGGTTTGCCATAAAGAGGTAGTGGGGGACAGACACACACACACACAACAACAACAACAACAACAACAACAACAACAAAACAAACAAAAAAGCAGCAGCAATGCAATCATTTACAATTAGCACTTTACTTATGATGCAGATGGTGTTCTAAAGCCTTGGACAATTCACTCATTTAATATCCCCATGGCGTACGTAGTAAGTACCATTTTATCTATATTTAGCAAATAAAAACGAGGAAGAGCAGAGAAATGAAGCAAACTGCCCATAGTCACACAGTTAGTAAGTAATGAACTTGGGTTTTTAAAACTGCTGCTGGCTCCAGAATTACACTCTATAAAATTATATTTTATTAATGTATATGTATATGTGTGTCTATGTATGAGTATGCACATGTGTATGTGGAATGTTTAATGAGGCCAGAAGAATGTCTCAGAACCCCTGGAGCTGGAGTTATAGTCAGTTATGAGCCACAAGATGGGTGCTGGGAACCAGACTCTGGTCTCTGCAAGAACAGCAAGAGCGTTTAAGCACCAGTGGAGCCGGCTCTCTAGGATCACACTGTTGTATCACACTGCGTCCCGCTGACCCAAAGGCAAGCCAGACTTGTCAACACCCATCCTTATAGTGAGCATCACTTTCTTTCTTTCTTTTTTTTTTTTTTTAAATTCTTGTCTACACTTTTTTTTTTTTAAACTTTATTTATTTATTTGCCTTGGTGTTTGCCTGGAACTAGAACTACAGACAGTTGTTAGCTGCCATGTGGGTGCTGGGAATCGAACCCGGGTCCTCTGGAAGAGCAGACGGTGCTCTTAACCGCTGAGCCATCTCTCCAGCCCGAGCATCACTTTCATAGTGTGCTTCAATATAGGATGGGAGGAAAGTGCAAAACTTGATTCAGAGGAAGATGATGCTGTGTAGGCGCAATGCTCTCTGGCTGAACGACAGATACCATCTAGTCTCTAGAATAAAGGGCCCTCAAGTCTTCACCTACCCTAACACAAACAACATATGCCCTCCAATAAGGTTTCATATGAACTGAGTGGTTGGGTGAGGTGGCACTCTATGGGTAGGTGAAGTTCAGCTGTCACCTGTTGATACTTGGGGCAGAGTTACAAGTTAGAGGCATCACCAGGGATACAGATAAGGCAGACACCTTCCCAAAGCAAAGGCCCACATGATATGAGGATTAGGTCAGACTGACTTTACATGGAGGTGACCCAAGGGAATGACAATGAGCAAGGCTTGCTGGGATGCTGTGGACTAACATGGGGCTTTATGAGTGAATATCTAAACAAAATCCTGGGGGAGTACAAGCAAGAGCCATGCAAGGCCTGGATAGCAATATCCCAGGAAGCCTCGACGGTCAGAGTGAAGTGAAGCATAGAAGTGTGTGGCGATGGGTGGTCCCAGTGTGGAGATCTCTGTATGGGTTCTGCATTTGACCATGAGCTACAGGAGGGTCCTGAGCAGAGAAGTATCATGGCCCAACTTTCATTCTCAAAGACTGACTCTGTCTGATATGTGCACAGGATCTGGGAGCACAGACAGAGCCCAGTGGGGTCTTTGCACTCAGCAGCATCTTGATGGCCAGTGATGGTCCACATGGTATAGAAACAGTGGTGTGTCAGAAACCCAGGGCCTGAGGTCTGACAAAACCTGAGGCAGGTTACTACTGTCTTGTGCAATCAAAGGAAGAGAAAAGCAGGTTGGGTCTCTTAAAGCCAGATAAACCAAAGACAAATCCATTTGGCCCAAAGAAGCACAAGCCTACAGCATAAGAAGGGAGCACAAGCCCTGGCTAGCCCAGCTAAGGTCCTAGGCTGCTTACTGGCTCTGGTAGGTAATGGGGCAGAGCACAGTAATGGGCTAGTCCTTCTAATCTGTTATTCTCTAAAAGATACTTCAAAATACAGCAGAGCTTAAAATATTCAACAGTTAATATAGCACCACTTACAGTCTGTACCAAATATAACACTGGCTTCCAAACTGCTCTGACATCTCACATGATGCTCTCCCTTCTTCCTCCTGAGTCCATCCTCCACAAAATGCATCCTCTCCCTGGGCTCTTGCAGATCCAGTCCCAAGGTGCATATGGTGCACCAACACCCCCTCCTCAGGCTCACATGGCAGCTTCTCCACTGGCGCTGAATCGCCCCTGCCTTTCTGGGTGCCTCGCCCTACTGAGCAACTGCCAGCAAGGCTCACACACAAATCCTCACACATTCTTGTCCCCACTCATTTTGACAAAAAGTGAGGTTGGAACAGAAGGGAAACTGGCGAGGCATCCTGAGGCAGGGGGTCACCAACATGTGCTTCTCAGTGCCTGCTCTAGAGGAGGAGGAGGTCAGCGAGAGGCACACCCATCTGTGACTTCACATCTCTTCAAGCACAGACAGAACACAGAAATGCCGGGTTAAGCTCAGCTTTTTCTCATGACCCTTCACCCATAAGCATTAGAGTTGAGTTTTAAGAAAATAATACTACAAATATTTGTCTTGTGTCCAGTACAATTTTCTTTCATGATCTCTTTACATTCTCTGACCACAGCCATTAGTAAGACAAGCCAAGTAAAAGGTTGAGAAATAAAGAAGCTGAATAGTTCACCATCATTGGGAAAGGGGGTCATATGTGAATGTTTTCATATGCACTTTACTACATATCATTACTAAGACTAAACCAAGAACCCAGGAGCCTGTAAAACTGCCTTAGAGAACTAGTCTCATAAAACACCATCTTCTCTGTCTACCCTTATCTTCATTAACACATAACATCTTCATGCAAACAAATAGGTACTTCCAATTTTAAATTTAAGATCACTGGCTACTCATTTATACAAACAATATATGCACATTTACACATATATATGCATACATACGCTAACTGAAATAGTTAAGAGCTGCTTTGCAACTAAAGATTAGCTTTATTCTAACTCCATTAAACACTTGTTAATTAAATGAGACAGCATTTTACCAGGCAGGAAGAGATCAATAGTTCCGAGTCTTCTCTGGACCAACTGTATGCTGTATATTCAAGGGCATTACTTTCTCCTTGCTGCTTGCACATGTAAGCACAGTTTCTCTCGAAAACGGTGCGGATGCCTTTGAAGAGAATCACACTGGTAGTGCAACCCATCCCCAAGGTGTGGACGTTCAGATTTCTAGCAATCTCTACTCCATCTCCACACCAGCTTCCTTGGCTCTGCAGACACAGGCTCCCACTGTACCATCTTCATGACAAGCAGTTACCGGCACCGAACAGAAGGGAAGCGCCAAACTGTCACACTAGAATTCCTTCCTGCCCAACAGCCTGACCAAAAAAAAAAAAAAAATCCAGGCTCCCCGTGTAAAACGGGAAGGGTGGGTGGTGCAAAAGCAAGATGACACACTTCAGATGTACCAAGACCTTGAAAGTATTGTTTTTCCAGTGAGCTGCACCACTGCTATACAGAGAACAAATGTGCAGACAGATTAACCTGGGGCTGGAGCTGGCTCCTCGGATTTGCCTGGGATTGCTCTCAGTCTCAGAACCTGCCCAAAATGAAAGAGACGGTGCCAGACAGCCACCCCGCTGCAGATGCTGCTGCTGAAGGCACAAAGGATTCTGGCTGGGAGAAATCACTCTCCCAGAATGCTGCGCCTAGCATCTCTATTAGCAAACATATCTTTCCTTGACCTAAATATGCTGCTTGTTTAATCTTGCATCAGTGAGAAAACACTGCAGGCAAAGGGAAGGGGAAAGATGATCTAAAAAACGAGTGAAACCCTGAGATGACTGCTGCTATGGAAACACGTGTAAGCACACTTCAAACAACCTTTTACGAGTACGGCTAACAGCCTGCTGGCAGCAAAGCATTGAGAGCACAGGGCTGTGTGATCCTGACTCCTGCCCTCCTCCACTCTTCACCAGGGAGGGCTCACCAAGGTTGTGCTGCTTAGAGGAATTCTCCCACCCCTGCTACTCAAAGACGCAATGGAGAACATGGACAGAGTTGCTCCATCTGGCTGGCCCGTGCCTCTGAAGTCTGCACAGGCAGGTCCTGCTGCAGCCACAGTCACCCACAACTAATACAGGTCTCCCACCACAGACTTAACTCAGTGACACTACAGCATATCACGTGACTCTGAAGGCAGGGCTAGTAGCCAAGCTCTTCACTGATATCATACCAAGCTGTCATTCCCCCGTTTGCATGTGGAAGGCCCTCTGACTTACAACACACATCTAGAAAAAGGTCGCCATTCTTTTAAGAGCCATCCAATATTCCTGACTTCACCAAGTACTTTCATTGGTAGATTTCAAAGCTAACAGATACTGCAGAGTAACGCCTGAGTACCTGGGAGAAGTAACAGAGAGCCATGTAACGGATCTTAGCAGATCTACAGTGAATACTGTTCTGTCATGTGATCCTCAAATGACTATATGTCTTGGGTTTTTAAAATTTTTTTATATTTATTTCTATTTTATGTGAATTGGTGTTTTGCCTACACATGTAACTATGTAAAGCTGTCAGATCTTGGAATTACAGACAGTTGTTAGCTGCCATGTGGATGCTGAGAACTGAACTCAGGTCCTCTGGAAGAGCAGTCAGTGCTCTTAACTGTTGGGCCATCTCTCCAGCCCACTATATGTCTTGTTTAGCCACCAGGTTGGCTCAGAAAAGCAAAACCCCAGGCTTGTTCTCTCCTGGGCATTCCTATGACAAATGAATAGTCACAAAGAACTAAGAAGGTGAAGATATGGACCCATGCACAGGACAGTAGCTCTGTGGAATCTGGACTGGCATGCCAACTCCAAGCAGTGATTCCCTTAGAAGTCCAGGAACAGAGGGGATGCTCCGAGACAAAAGTGCTTTGCCACAAAAGCGTAAGGAAGGAGTTCAGATCCTAGTGCTGTGGGACTATGTTCTGGTACATTGTAAATATTTGTTCCTCCTACTGGTTTAATAAAAAGCTGATTGGCCAGAAAGTAGACAGGATGTGTGGGCAGGGCTACTAGACTAAGAAAACTCTGGAAAGAAGAAGAGTCAAACAGAGACACCAGCAGATGCAAAGGAAAGAAGAAAACTATGCTGCTCTAAGAAAAGGTACCAAGCCACATGGCTAAACAAATTAATGGAAATAGACTGAGTTACGATGAAAGGGCTAGTAACAGTCAATCAGCATAAAATTAATGTAAGCCTTTGTGTGATTATTTAGGGCTAAGCGACAGAGGGACCGTGAGTGCATCTGAACCATGAAGCTAGGCCGGCAAGTCTGGGCCAGAAACTTCTTATTACATCCCAGAACCAGTGTAAAGGCAGGACAGTGGCCACCTGTATACCCTAGCACTCAGGAGGCAGACAGGGGTCCCAGGAGCAAGCTAATTAGGCAGACTAGCCAGAATCTGTAAGGTCCGTGTTCAGTGAGAGACCTTGCCTCATTAGATAAAGTGGAGAACCATCAAGGAGGACCACTGACATCAATCTCTGGACTCTACACTCACATGCACATACCCACACTTTCAACCAGGCAGGCACACACAAACACACATTCACACTCACACATATTCAAGCAGGTAGGCACACACGCACATATGTACATATACATACACACATTCAACCAGGCAGATACACACACATACACACATATATAAGTATGCATACATTCAATCAAGTGCACAAACACACACACACACACACACACACACACACATGCACGAGCACACACACACAAGTTGGTGGGCATTCCAGGGAACCAACAGGCAGCACTGGAACTCAGTTCGGGGTAGTTGGCACAGCCACACCTGAATGAGCCTTAGAGAGGCAAAGTCCCAAGAACCATGTGTCCTGAGGACCTTATGCTGGCACTGAGAATCCTCTGACTATTTCTTTGTGATCACAACATCCTTCATAATCTATGGGTTCTATGAAAATGCAGGGTCGGGTCTAGCCCCTCAGTAGGCAATGTTACTGATACATTTAACAGTGATTGAGTTTTTCCAAGCATGGCTGCTAGAGCAGATTAATGATTCGACCACCATTTAGGCATGTAGAATTGTTAGTAAGATTTGGTTAAGATGTTTGTTAATGGCTTTCAGGTAGAAAATCTTGGGGAACAATTTAAAGTTTAGAAAGATACATAGTTGAGTGAGGAACTCATTGAAGTCAAGAAACAAAAACATTAACAGCCTGGCTATTGTGGCTGACACACCTTTCTTGCTAGGATGGGTTGGAGATCCAAGTTGATGATTAATTTCTTATACCCATTTCAGCTCAGCTCTCAGTTATATATACATGTATAACTGTTGATGAGTAGGCATATACTCTGAGGATTTAAAATAGACTTGACTGTCTGACTGGCTGTTTTCCATATATAAAAGTTCATATTTGTGATTTGTGGTGGTTTGAAAGAAAATGGCCCCCAATAGGGAGTGGCAGCATTAGAAGTGTGACCCTGCTAGAGTAGGTGTGGTCTTGGAGGAAATGTGTCACTGTGAGGGCAGATGTTGAGGTCTTTTTCTCAAGCCTCACTCAGTGTGACAGTCAGTGGCCTTCCTGTTGCCTCTAAGTCAAGATGAGATGTAGGGACTCTCAGCTCCAGCACCACATCTATCTGCAGTACAACCCTCCCCAACATGATAATGAACTGAACCTCTGAAACTATAAGCAAACCACTTCAATTAAACGTTTTCCATGGTCATGGTGTGTCTTCACAGCAATAAAACTAAGATAGGATGTGTTTTAAGACTTTTTATAAGATTACCTTTTAAGATAAATAATAAAGTGATTGATCCTTTCATTGTACAGCAAAATGTAGCATGCCAGTAAAAGAACTGGCATTTAAAAAAAAAAAAAAAAAAAAAACTTGCTTGCTTATACAATTAATCCATAACAAAATGTTTGGACATGGATGTATGTGAGTTCTTGAAAATAATTTGGTTTTCACCTGTAATACATACAGTGTATGTGTGTATGTATTTGTATGTATGAATACGTATGTGTATGCATGTATCTGTGTGTTCAAGCTTGTGTATATGTGTGTGTGTCTGTCTGTCTGTCTTTCCATTTTAGCTGGCCCCAGAGAATTAAGTTATATTCCCTCAGATAGAAAAGTCAAGTTGAGAGATTAGTTAGCTGATTCCATGGATTCCCCCTCTATCCCTGAGCTGCTGAAGGCTGATATACACACACATATACCCATACATACATTCAACCAGGCACACTCATGTGCACTCACAAAGACAGTAAGATTCAAGATTGTATGACCACCTGTCATCAGAAGACCCAAACCTTCATGCAGGTAGTCAAACATGGAAATTCATCTACATACAAACTAAATACTGCAGACTCTAAAACATTGAATATGTACATTGTGATATGGATTGTCTATCAAATTTGCTTTCTCCCATACATTCAGTAGAAATAGAGAGGACATCAAGAAATTTTAATTTATTATTTCCACAATTTTAGATAGCCTAGGTACAGAAACAAGAGCTCCCTTGAGATGCAAAAGATTTTGTTTGAAAATACAAAGACTACATTAACATCACAGTGCATTATAAAGTATAAACACATAAATTTTAAGCTGTTGGTACATTTATTCTATGCAATTTCCTTTTAAATCCTGTGTTAACAGTCAAGCATGATGAACACCTATTATTCCAGCACTCAGGAGGATCTGGAAGTTGAGATCACCCTGAGCTACATAGTGAGTTCCAGACCAATCTAGGTTACACAGCAAAAGCCTATAACAACAACAAAATAATAATAAATAATGGGGCTGGAGAGATGGCTCAGCGGTTAAGAGCATGCACTGCTCTTCCAGAGGACCCGGGTTCGATTCCCAGCACCCACATGGCAGCTAACAACTGTCTGTAGTTCCAGTTCCAGGCAAACACCAAGGCAAATAAATAATAAATAAAGTTTTAAAAAATAATAATAATAAATAATAATAATAATTAAAACCTTGTTTAGGAGCTGCACAGATTGCTCGGTAGTTAAATACACTGGATGTTCTTCCAGAGAACCCAGGTTCAATTCCCAACACCTACATGGCAGCTCACAGCCATCCATTAGTCCAGTTCCAGGGCACCTGATGTCCTCTTTTACTCATCTGGTCTCCACAGGTACTACACACATGTCTGCACATGCATACAAACAGTCACTCACACATGCACATCCCCTCCAAGAAGAGAAAAAAAAAAGTACCAGTGTGTGCCACATGAATGGATCTGAAAAATACTGTGCTAAGTAAAAGAAGCCACTCATAAAAGAACTCACACAGTTGTAGTTGGAAGTTTCTGGCTTAGCCAGAAACTCTCAAATACCTGGCAGCCACTTCTCATATAATTGACTCAGAGGCTTAGTAATATAGTAACTACTGGGCCTGTAGCTCAAGCCTATTACTATCTAGCTCTTACATTAAATCAACCCATAGTTCTTATCTATGTTTAGCCATGTGGCCTGGCACCTTTGCTCAGTCCAGCAATCTCATCTTGCTTCCTCTGCATCTGGCTGAAGTCTCTGGTTCTGCCTTTCCTCTTCCCAGAATTCTCCTAGTCTGATTGCCCTATCTAGCAACTGACCAATCAGTGTTTTATTAAACAAATACAAGTGACAAATCTCTACAGTGTACAAGAGCATTATCCCACAGCACACAGTATAATTCCACTTAAATAAAACAGCCAATGTGAGTAAGTCCACAGAGACAGAAAACACAGCTGAGTGTGCAACTCACCCCACAAAGCCTGGGGCAGGAGGATCATGACCTCCCTCCCTACCCATCCAATTTCATGGTTTTTGTCCCTGATCTCCTTCAAAAAATAAAAATAAATAAAACAAGAAATAAAGGTCAAAACAACAATAACAAAACCCCAGCAAGACCACGAAAAAACAGCACCAACAAGAGAATGCAAGGTCTATTCTGTGTTGACCCAACTTCCTAGGCATGGGGCCTGGCATGTGGTGGATGTTCCTGTGACAGCCTCTAGGGGGAGCTAGTGAGCTCAGTGGGGTGTGGTGCAGCAGAGGGGCTCTCAGTGTGGGTTATGTCCTAAGAAAGCTGCTGCTGAAATAGAAGAAGCGAGAAGAATAATGACACCTTCTCTGTCCACTCCATAAGCTGCCAGGCTTGAGTCAGGTAACCAGAGAATGCAACCATGTCGGTTTGACAAGCACGGCTGCTACCTCTTGTTCCACACTTCACAGGATTTGCTGTGATTTAAGGCAGCTTTCCTCCCTGGTGAGGTAAACAGGTTTTGGATGCTGCTCAGGGTAAGGGTTTCTGTGACTAAGAAGTCACTGGAAGTTCTATGGACTGTCATTTGAGGCTGGGCACAAAAAGAAAGCGCTAGAGCGTAGTGAGGGCCCCCAGCAGGCATGTCCCAAGTGCACAGCCCCCTCAGAGCGCATCATCTGGAGCCATCGTTTCCATCTGCAGCCTTCTCCATGCCAGCTTCTTCTGTTTTAAATGTCTTCTAAAAGTCAAATCCGTTTGCTTGGAAGGTTTCCTTATTACTCCCCTAGGAAATCTAGATAGAGAATCTGAGGGAAAATCTCAAAGTCTAAACTGAAGCCCATGTATGTCAAATGGAGATCTCTTCTGTGTACATTAGACCTCTTGTCTTTGGAGATGAGAAAGCCTAGGTGGAATTCTGCCAAATCCCGTCTTTTAAACATCATAGGTAGAATTTTAAAATGAAAATGTGTGAAGAGGATCCGATACCAGTGAAAACTGACGATACTGTACTGAGTGAGATAAGGCAGGCACAAGGAGACTGCACAGCTCTGCTCACACGAGACCGACTGGGGAAGTGCATGGCTAAGATGATTCAGAAGAAAACCAAGGAAAGAAAACTAGGCACTGCCTTCTTATCTCTCTGGAACAAGTGCAGGTAAGAACAGAAAACCCAGGAATGGAATGTAACTAGTCTTCTCTGGCCCTCTCTCCCATGGTGCCTCAGTCCCTCATAAAGGGCAGAGAAACTGGGAAACAAGCTTCATGGTGTTTATTCCCCATTTCCTCTCGGTCCTGGCCTCCTGGGAACAACCCTTTGAACATGCATCATCATAGGAAAAAGGGAGCTCAGATTTCTGAGTTCTGACTCACAGACAACTTCAGCCACTTTCATTGAAAGCTACCAAAAAGAAGAAGCAGCAGCAACAGAGTTCTATGGACCCATTAACCCCTCTGCTCTGGGAGATGCCAGGAGCAGCCAGACTTCAATTACTGTTATGAGAGGTCACAGAGCAAAACTCATGGCTACTGAGGGAGCTTAGATCGTTATAGAGAAACCAATAAATCCAGAAATGCTGACCCTGTGTCAACTGCAAGATGCTACCAAAGGCACTCACTCATTGGTCTCAGAGCCTCTCTGAACACAAAGAAGTCAGGTGCCAGAGGAGGGAGGTGGCCTAAGCCAGGCAGGAAGCATCAAGCACCAGCATAAGGGAGACCGTATGAAACATGGGAAAGCTGAGTAGACTGGAAGAGTATGCAGTCAGCACCACCCATGCTCAACTTGGCCTCCACCAGCCTCTCTGAAGGCAGACAGCTGAAGCAAAGCACACTGAACTTGAATAACAAAATGCAGCAAAGTGAACCCATGGAAATGTTCCCTCCAAACAGCATGTGTTCACATACAGAGTCTTGGCTGCTGAGAAGTCCTGACAAGGGGACACAGCCTAATATCAGATCCCACACACTTCAGCTATTTCTTTAGCAGCTGACTTCAACCTTTCACAATCTCTGCATAGAAACACTGTGACCGCTCAAATTTAAAAATAAATAAAATGTGAGCCCAAACCAAGCTAAAAAACATTTATAGTATCTTTGAAACCATTATAAATGGGGGCTGGGCAGGTGGCTCAGTAGTTAAAGGCACTGCGCTTCTGGAGGACTGAGCTTCAATTCCCAACATTCACATGGTGGTCCCATTCCAGAGGACCCAATGCCTTCTCCTGAACTGTGGGCATAATAGCAGGTACACAGTGCACACACATAGGTGCAGGAAAGACACACATGTAAATCTTTCAAATTTTTTTAAATACTGAAACAATTTTTAAAAAACTTTTTACACCTCATTCAAGTTTTCAATTAGAATCATCAAAAAGTAGGCAACAGACAAATAGCAATTACATCTCTGAAACATAGAAGGAAAAAACCTAATTTTTCAAAGTAAGTTTTTAAAAAAGCAGAGTCAAAAGATACAAACACACACTCACTTTCTAGGCTTCTAGTCAAGTCAAAAAGAATTAGTATAGTCTGCAGCATTGCTAATGGACACTCAAAACCGAATCCTTTCTAGTAAAATGTACCCACCAAGAGCTGGAGCACAGGGACCGTAACCTCGAGGCCAGCCTGAACTTAGTGAAAAGAAAAGGCTCTGCCTTGGAAAGATAAACAGACCATTTTTCTACTCCTTCAAAGTTTTATTTTCACAAAGACAAAAAATCCAGAGCTTTAATAATTCATATTCTCTCTGTCTCTGTCTTCCTCCACCCCTCCCTCCCTCCGTATTTATTATTATTATTATTGTTATTATTATTATTAATTTCATGTAATCCATTTGAGGCTAGTCCTGAACTCCTGATACTTCTGCCTCCACCTCTCAAGGAAAATTTCAAAATCATTTATATATAAACCTGCTGAAAAACCATGGGGGTTTTTTGGGGGGAGGGGGAACTTGTTTATTTTTGGTTTGTTTGTTTGTTAGCATGACTTCACTCAAACATTACCTGGCACAGAAGTGGATATAACTAGATCAGAGAAGAAGTGAGGTAATTTTAGCAAAACCACCCACCACAAAAGAATAAGACAGATTATAGATAATGCCACTCAACCCAATTAAAAACAGAAAGAACCTAAAAGAGATATTCAATAATCAGGTAAAAAGTCACTGGGGAAATGCAAATCAGGGCCACAATGAGATGTTATTTCAGCACCAATTGGCAGCTAAATTTTAAAAAGAAATATAATAAGCATTGCTGGGGCTGTAAAGAAGCTCGGAGCTTTGCATACTGTGGATAGAAATAGAAAACAGCACCATTTCTTCGGAACCAATATGGCAGTTCTTTAAATAAATAAAGTTGCCATATGATCCAGCAAGGCCATCATTCCTGATTAAATATATAATACAATTTAAAGCCTACATCCACCCAAAGACTTAAAACATCATTATTCTTAGCAACAACCCAAATGTCCATTCACTGATGACCAGGCAAACAAAATGTGGTATGAAAATGAAATATCGCTCAGTCATGAAAAGAAATAAAACATTGACAGATGACAATTAAAAGTGTTTTAAGTAGAAGCCAGGCATAAAGGCCCACACATCTCAGCAGCTCACCATTCAGAATAGATGAGCCCATATGAAAGAAAGCAGACTGAGGGCTGGACACATCAGAGGCCAAGAGGGCTTGCTGCTCAACCACGGAGATCAGAGCTTGGACCCCAGCATGTTCCTCTAGTCATACATCCTGTGACTTTAATTCCAAGGGGTGACTCCATATTTTGTCTCTACAGGCAGCAGCACACACACAGGCACCTAAATTCATATAGACACACAAAGTAAATCTCTTTTTAAAATGTTTGAGGTCAGGTGGCAGATGCCTTTAATCTCAGGACTCAGGAGGCAGAGGGAGGCAGATCTCTTGCGTTTGAGACCAGCCTGGTCTACAGAGTGAGTTCCAGGGCAGCACACAGAGGAAACCTGTATCAGGGCGGTTTGGTGGAGTGAAAAGAAACATGAATGGTCAGCCTAGAATTAGGTTAGAGGGTGATACCCAGTGCCTACTGGGGGAGGGGAATACAAAAAGATGGATATACTGAAGACCAGCAGATTGTGCCCTTTAAATGAGTGAGTGACATGGTGGGAGAATCACATCCTGCTAAAGTGTTGATGAGGCAGGACCCACACAGTTACAATGACACATTGCTCTGGAGGGTGTACATTCTCCAGCACAGCAGATGCCCTCAGCACTCCTGCTACTCTGCATGTGGAAAAGGACAGGCAGAAGAAAACAGCAGGATGGTTTCTTGATCAAGGACCTTGACATTCACGGACACCTTCTGTGAGGTAGATAACTCTGGTTCATTCATTACGTAAGTTAGGGCCTATGCTCCTGGCCATCTATCCCAATTTATTAAAGAAATTCCTTTTACAGACATTTTCCCAGAAGATAATTCATCTTGACTTTAACCACAAGACTCTTAGGATCCAAGACAAAAATACTGTTTGGAGAAAAATTCAGAGGAATGGAAAGAAACTAATAAAAAGAATTTTTTTTAAAAAAAAAAATTACTCAAGTCAGAAAAGTGGCTATATTTAGGCCTGGTCATCTGACTAGTATAGCACACAGGACCGCGTCCAGCTACATGTCAGGTCCTGAGCTCAGAATTAAGTCTAATGATTTCAATTCTACCAGTTGGAAGAGCTAAGTTCTATGGGTGATACTGTCCATGGTGGCCATCTGACTCTCCCAGGGAACAAAGGTTTTCACAGAAACCCATCTTCATGCTTAGATCCACTCAAGGGCATGGCCAACACGGACACCAAGTAGAATCAGATTGAGAAACCAACCCTGTTTCCGGAACCATTCATGGATCTGACTGAAAATCCACTGCAGGCGTCAATGACTAATAAGGAGACAATAGCTGTAATCACTGGCTCAGGGGCAGCAACATCTGGAAGAGTTCTCTCTCACATGATGCTGTGCTGCTGCATTTGGTCTCCCCAAACTCAAAGACACTGGCGGGAATGCTCTCCATTGCTGTAACTACCCACTCAAAGAACTAATTGTGGCTTCTCATTTATGTAGAGATTCTGGTTTAGGAAGAATGTTATCAAAGAGAAACAACATTTTCAATGAATAAAAGGTAGGACAGTCATGTGATCATTTGGGTACTCAACTCTTTAACTGAGCAGAAAATACACTCTGTTCTCTGGAGTAACAGTGAGCTGGGGCAGTCCCTCCCAAGCACACTGGCTATGGTCTCCTCCTTCCTTCCATTTCTGAGACTCAGAGAAGTAGCTGAAATACTGTCCGCAAACCTGAAAATCCAGACTTCAGATGACCATCAGATAAGACTCTTGATCAAGGGAGACCCAGCAGGAACACAGAACATGAGTAACAGAAGGATGCAAATGCCTACCATCAGTGGTGGACAGCCATGCATATCTTGTTAGTGAGGTAAGGCGTGTACACTGACTCCCCCGTTCCCCTTTGTGGTGGTCTGAATAAGAATGGTCCCCATAGGCTCATAGATTTGGATGCTTAGTCATCAGGGATTAGCTCTATGGAGAGGGATGAGGGGGTGTGGCCTTGTGCAGGAGAGGAAGTGTGTCACTGGGGGTGGGCCCTGAGGTTTCAGATGCTCAAGCCAGGCCTGGTGTCTCTCTCTTCCTGCTGCCTATGGATCAGGATGGACAATACTCAGCTATTGTTCCAGAATCATGTCTGCCTGCATGCTGCCTATTCCTCACCATGAGAATGTACTAAACCTCTCCAACTGTAAGCCAGCCCCAACTCAATGCTTTTTTAAAAAAGTCACAGTGTCTTTTCTCCGCAACGGAACACTAAGACACTCTGGTATTATTTTATGTAAGCACCTTGGACACTGAACTCTACAGTATCGACTTTGTGCAACAGAACACTGAAGCAAAACTAAAACTCAGACTGATTAACAAAGGCAAGAAAAGGGTATCTAAAGCACGAAAGTCACCAGTGACTGAGAAAGAAAGATTATTTATCTACTAAAGAGTTCAAAGGAAAGCAGGCACTGACACAAGAGGGTGAGTGCAGTTGTGACATTTCTGGAAGGCTGGACTGGTCCCAAGCAGCTTCATTCCACTGCTCAGATCTTTCGTCCATATACTTGATATATATTTCATCCACATATATCATCAAATCTTAAACTGGGTCCAAGCCACAACCTGGGGCTGTCCACTAAGGTCAAATTGGGAGGGTGGTGTTCCCCACTTAAAATAACAGGGCTCTCTCCCAGAACCACTTGCCATAAGTAACAACATTGTGTCAGGAGGAGTCCTTGGGAACATCTTCACTCCTCAGAAAAGACGTTTGCATTCTGTTAGAGTTGGCACAAATGTTTTCTTCTATGTGAAAATTCCAGTATGTTTAGAAAGATGGGTCAAAATATTGAGAGTTAAAAGGGGAAGAGACCTAGAGATGGAGCAATCATCCTGGCTCTGGCCACACCCTCTAAACTTAGCTGGGGGTGAAGAGAGTGTGTGTGGGGGGTGCTGGGCTGGGATTTACAAAACCTACACTTCTGTTTCATCAGTTAGTTCCCTGGGAGACTTCAATACTTGCTCCTTCCCTTATAGTTCTGCTGGCCTTGGTCTCCCAAGGTCATCCAGAGTATGGCAGTTCCTTTCTGTGTAGTATCTGAAGCAGGATTATAGGTTTGCAGCACTTAACACAACCAGCCTCGTTACATACATCTCAGAAACACTTGCCATCATCACCTGACACCCAAATCTAGGTCTGAGTTTCTGTGAGCTCTGCTTCAAGCCTCAAAGGGTTAATGATGCAGCCTCATCTGTGCACCCTCAGTCATGCCAGGAGTTGCTTCCTTTAATCTACCTCTGTGGTGTCTTAATGCCTTTTACCTTTGCATTTAGCAATATTTCTTTGTAATAATACAGTTTACTATCCTAGATTACAAACATGGTTTTAAAAGATGGATCACCAGGACTCACACAAAATGACCAATAGAGAACATGAAAAGACAGCATCAGACATCAGGAAAATCAAATAGTTTTGCAAATCAAAACTATTATGATACCTTACCACACATCCACCAAGATGAAAAAAACAATTAAGATTGGTCAAATTGACAGGTTAAAACACTTGATGACAAGCCTAGAGACCTGAGTTCAGGCTCCCAGAACTAACACAGTGGAAGGAGGGTGACCCCTGAAGCTGTCCTATGACCTCTACACATGTGCTACAGTACGTGCATCCATGCACACACCAAACAAATAAATGCTTAAAAAACCTAAAGACTGCCAAATTGAGTGTTTCCAAGGACTGACAGCCACTGTAACATATGCACACTGCTGCTGGATCCTCTTTGGGAAAGTTCACTGAAGCCTCAAAACAGTTCCTAGATGATCCAGCAACTTGGCTATTCAGTGCTAACTCAGGAAAAGTAAAAACACAAGTCCATATGTAGGCTCGCATATGACGTCCACAGCTCTACCCTAGAGAGCCAAAGGTATTAAAACTACACATGTCCTGCCAGCGGAGATCAATAAAATGCATTTTATGGAGAAAACTAAATGCAATGATATTTGGCAATAAAAAGCAACATAATGATGATGAGTGAGACAGCAAAATCCTAAGACAGCTAAAAGAAACCAGATATAAAGGTCATGTATTAAAAGATGCCATTTACATGAATGTTCAGGGGAGGAACTATAGAGGGAGGCTGATAGTAGCTGAATGGAGCTGGGGCAGGAAGTGAGAACAATACAAATATTTTAAATTTAGGTCATGGTGATGACTGCAGAGATATGCAAATTTACTAAAATTTTACACATCTAAATTTTAGAATGAATGTCAGGATTTACACATTATACTTCAATATCATGATGAAATAAATACTGTAGGTCTATGTCATAAATAAATAGGAACCACAGTGTGACGGTATATGTTTATTCTGTGAATGACATGTGATAAACACAGTGAGCTAAGGACCAAACTATCTCAGCAACGCTGCGGCTTCCCTTACCAAGCCAAAACTGATCATGAGGAATATACATGTAGAATGAAAGATGTTTTGATTGTTTCAGAACAGATGGACGGTTCAAACATTAGCCAGAAAGACAATCTTACAAAGCTGAGAAAATTCTTTCTCACACAGAAGACAATTGTTCTTTTTCCTCAGGAACATGTTTTGACAGGTGATGATACCATGTCACAAAAACTGTGATGCCTGATTGACTTCTGGCATCAAACATATCACACACCTCACAGAAAACAAACTTGGATGCAAGAAGGTATTACCACGATGTAGAGGAGACCTGTATTCAGATGCTTCTGTGTCCCACCCAGTTGGTCGTACAGCCATTCAGTCCCAAATACACATACACAGACTCACATTAATCACAAGCGGTTAGCCCTATGACTCAGGCACATTACTATCTAACTCTTATACTTTACGTTAACCCTTATTCCTTATTTATGTTTAGCCACGTGGCTTGGTACCTTTTCTCAAAGCAGCATTCTCATTTTCTCTCCTCTGCGTCTGATTGGCATCTTCCACTCTGTTCTTTTGCTTCCCAGAATTCTCTTCATCTAGTTGCCCTGCCTATATATCCTGTCTAGCTTCTGGCCAATCAGCATTTTATTAAACCAATATTTATAGTATATAAGAGCATACATAGTCCTACAGCAGAGACCCCTGCAGATCTAGCCATTCAAAGACAAGCAATATAGTAAATCAATGACTTTAGTCTTGAATTCTTTTGTCCATTCCTTAATAACAATATAATATATATCATAATAATATAAAATATATATAATTACACCACAGTGAGTTTAAGAGGAAAAGAACTAAAATTTAACCAAAAGTTCAACACACTAGTATTTTGAAAAGACTTCCCCAAAAATCCATGTAAAAATTTCCTAAAGAAGCATTACTAACATGGATATAAACATCCTGCTTTCTGAAATTAATGTTTTTAAAGTACTAATATTTAAAATTATTTTGGTACTTTTATAATTTAAAGCTATTTTTAATACCCCAGTATATAACTATGTATGTAAAGAAAAAGTAAAGAGGTACCACTTCAACAATCCCTGGAATCAGCTAAGCCACAGACACAGGTCACTTACTGAGATCTGCCAACAGGAGTCATGAGTAAGGAAAACAAGCTTGAGCCAGCTGATACAGCTTACATGTGGATATTCCTGAGAGCGCTGGGCTCCTGACTCTGCCTCTGACCAGCCAGATCAAACCCCATTGACAATAACGACACCCGGGGAAGAACTAACGTGTATAAAGCACTTACACGGGTCAGAATCTGAAGGGAAATATAAAAATGTAGTTGTTTATTTAATTACAATAGTTCCTTAAGATACACCTGCCTTCTAATTGGGTGACCAAAAGCTGAAGTCTGTTCTACCATCTAGGAGGTCTAAAGCCCAAGGCCCGAGGGACAAGCAATGGTGCTGCTCAGCAAATGTGCAGGCACAGCTCTTCTCAGGCTCTCTGTGAGCACCTCTAAGATAGCAAAGGTGGCTCATGTGCAGCCAAGGCAGGCATATGCCGTAAGGGTGACTTCACGGTCTACTCAGAGGACAACATGGAAGCTAAGGCATCAGCCTTCTTGTTCCCAACAAGAACCATGGTAAATTTAAAGACAGATTCCTCCAGCTCCCAAAAATAAACAAAATAAAAGCCATTTCTGGAAGACATGCTTCCTAATTTCATAATAAAGAGATTGATCAAACTCATTATGAACCAAAGAAATGTCTTGATACTAATGCATTTCCTTCTTTTAAGTCATCGGGAATGCAGTGTAGGTCACTGGTTTGAAAGTGCCAGGAAGAAGGCTAAGTGCTGTGCTACATGAATTTGATGCAGACCATGTCAGAGAGATAATATACTATTAAAACTGATTCTAAAATCCATTCAGATATGAAACTCCTTAACTTAAATCTCTTCTATTTGCAAAAGATAAGAATAAAGCCTTTTTCCTCAACAGAGGTGAGATTTACTACAAATAACTTATTTGTATGCTATAAATTAAAGAAGCCTGTTGCTTTTTTTCATTGTACATAACAAAATCTTCATAATGCAATAAGATTTCTGAAAAATATGTCTTCAGATATAAAACTCTTTTATGCTGGGTAACCCAAGTGTGTCAATGTATGTTACAAAGTCTTTGATTTGCCAGTTGTGGTGGCGCACACTGGTAGAATTTGCTGAAGAAGGAAGAGGTAGGAGGACCACAAAGTCTTTAATTTAGTGTATGTCTCCTTAATTAAAAATTAACATCTAGGGGTTGGAGATATGGTTTAGCAGTTAGGAGCAGAGGACCTAGGTTCAGTTCCCAGCACCCACATGGCAGCTTACCATCATCTATAATCGATGGAGAGCTAATAATACCTTTATACAGACACACAAGCAAAACTATCAATGCACATAAGATAAAAAATAAATAATTTTTTTAAAAAATTAGCATCTAGAAATGGTAAAATTACATATAGAATTTTCCCATAGAAAGATTGAAACTAACTAAAAATGAAAGCTTTCATTTCATGTCACTAAATGTTTAGTTGAAAATTCCAATAGTCTAAAATGCTATTGGCTCTAAAGAACAAATGTGCTCAAAATTGCTAAAGTGATCGTTCCTTGATACGAAGGGTTAAAACATGAGGATACAGGATGTTTTGCTGAAGCTAAACAAATATAACAGGCCTACGTGTACACTGATGTTTTCCTACCCACTGACCGAGAACTAAAAACTGAGAAACATTTATATTCCTGTTCCTTGCAGATCATTTCTCTAGGTAACCCTAGTAATAGTGAAGGAAATTTGAAGGTGAAAGGTTAGATGCTGCAATTCGAGCTACCCAAGGAAGGATAACCAAGCCCAGCATGTAA
Source organism: Sigmodon hispidus (assembly GCA_004025045.1). Lineage (NCBI taxonomy): Eukaryota > Metazoa > Chordata > Mammalia > Rodentia > Cricetidae > Sigmodon > Sigmodon hispidus. Next base: position 25,477 of record PVIH01008671.1, read on the forward strand.
AGAAATCCTCCAATAGCCAATGCTGTGCTCAAGAAGAATGCAGGGAAAATAAAACCCCTGCCCCTGAAGTTCTTACACATAACAAAGACCAGTAATGACAAGAACAGGAGACAACCAGGCAAATGGTACCCAGCATTCTCTGTTCCTGCAATGCCATGGGTTCTCCACTTCACAGGCATTGGCTCTGACTGCAATTCTCTCTTGGTGAAAACAGAACGTACTGTGTCATTGCTCAGGCACACTGGCCTGACAGGATGGCACGGGGACCAACATCCTATGGTTTGTATAAAGTAAACCGTATCTATGCACAGTGTAACCGTGGGTAAGTAAGGTTCAAAGACATGGCCGCATAGCACTGAGGGTCTGGCACAAGGATGTTCAGTTATGCAGCCACAAACATCCCGATTAGAATTCTTTCCACATAATACTTTGGTCGTGCCTCCTAGAAGCTTCTACATTAACATGCTAAGACAAAGGAACACTTTATATTAATAGAAGGGAAACAGAGCAAATGCTTGGCCACCTTCAAGGGCCTCCAATATAACTTGAATGCAGGGATTCTTTCCTCATACCCTCTCATTAGGAAATATATTCAAAGTGCTCCATCTAGTGGATTCATGGAAGACCCTCAGACAAGGGAACCACACATTCTTAACCACTCAAGGCATGCACAGCCAAACTACAGCCATGGAAAGCAATGACAAAGACCATAGGAAGTTCAGAATCTCAGGGCCCTAAGAACAGTAGAGGGAGAAGACAGAAGGAGGAATCATACCTGGCAAGCTCCCAGGGTCAAGCTGAAGTCACTGTAACTGGTTAAACACAGCGGAACCCTGAACTTGTTCCCTCCCACTTCCCCAGTCTCCTCTAACACTGGGAACTCAGCAGGAGGCCAGTTCACATGTGACAGCAAAAGGCTGGCAAACAAGACCCAGGCAGAAGTGACAACCTTGATCATTGTACATACCTGTACAAAACTTTGTCCACAATTATTCATAGACAGCTTTATCTGTAAACAACCAAAAGCTGGAAGTATGACTAAAAATGAGGGACTCATTGATAAAAGGAAATGAGCTACAGTAAATACAACAGCATGACTGGTCTCAGAAATCATTATCCTAAATGGAGGATGGAAGACAAAGGACCAGAATTCATGCTGTTAATGTCACGTTTATAGAAACTCACAGTCACAAAAAGTACATCTGAGTCCCTTGGGGATAAGGAAAGAGTAAGAAAGACCCAACAGATGGGTACAAGGACACATGGGCTGGGGTTGTGGACATGTCCCTGACTTTGGATGCCATGGTGGCAGTTTTACATATGAGGATATTAAGTGTGCAGCTTAAAGTATGTCAGTTATTCTCAGTAAAGCTACTTAGTGGGAAATGAGCACCACAGACTCCCAGGCTAATATGTACTTGTTACCTTAAATCTGTTTAAGCCTAAATATTCTCATCTCTATTGGGAAACAGACTAGTTATTAAGCTGAAAACACTGCTTTTACATCACTGTGAAACTGGCTTCGGAGAAGGGAAGACATACATTTCACACTGGGTTCCTTAAGAAACAAGATGATTTCCCTTTTCCCATGTGCCACCTGGGACCCCTCATACAGGAAAGCACAATGACACACTGAGCCCATGAGTTTATTATGTGGAGAGAGAACAGACCAAGTTCACAGAGAAATCACTGCACAGCACCGGGTCAACCCAAGTCCTTCAGCTTCCTTCTGAGCACCTCACAAGGCCAGGGAAAACATCTGAGGAATGTCTTGATCATGGTGAACATTTGCAGCATGGCATTAATTTCTATTCTCGGCCATAACTCTGAAGGACTATAAACCAAAAGGAATGATTTAATGGTTTTATCCCCTCCATTTACACTCACTTTTCTTGAGAGTTACCAAGTTAAAATCTGTAATATTACATTTACATACCCAGGATGGATAAAGACTTTAAGGAAAATAATTTCATTTATTTATTGGGGAGTGTACCATGGCATGGACATGGTAGTCAGAGGCCAACTCACAGAAATCATTTCTCTCCTTTTGTTTGTATTGATCATAGGGATCAAACTCGGGTTATTAGGTAGCAGCAAGCACCTTTACACACTGTCTTACCATCCCAAAAAAAACATTCTTCATGGATTAATTTATATTTATATACATGTATATAATCAGCATGCTTAGTATATAGATCCAGTAAACCTAATATTTTACTTTCTTGAGTTAGAAATATTATTTTGTACATATAGTATAACATCAAAGTCTCCAATAAGACTACAGAGTTCTCTACAACATAATACCCTGGGGTTTACTATTCATTCACCAAGTGTCGTGTTACGACCAGCAGCATGAACAAATAACTCATCTCTGTTGACTCTCCATCAAGTAGAGAAGGTCTCTACAAAGCAATAAATGTGAGCCCGTTCTTGGCAATAGACTCAATATTCCCTCCATGCAGCCTTCCCCATTACAACACTTACTGGACCACCTGTGGAGAATTTTAAATGTCTGGATACTGAGATCCTCAAAATCTGCAGTAGCAGGAGTCAGGAAGTCCTGGCTTGAGCAGTCCCTAATCCACTTCCTTCTGACATGAAACATTCACACAGCAGTGTCTACCTCAGCATAGGAGCTGCTCCATACATGCAATGTCTAACAACAGTCATGTTTGGGCCCTTATATTGAGTCCTAACCCCCAATATCATGCTACTTGGAGACAAGGCTTTAGATGGTGACTGGGTCATGAAGATGGAGCCCTTGTGTCTGGATTAGTGGCCTTGTAGAACAATGCCAAATGTTCTATAATGCTGGGCTATGAGTCCAGCAATGAGAAGGTAAAGACAGGAGGATCCAGAGTTTAAGGTCCTCCTGGGCAACATGAGATCCTGTATCGAATCTCCCCCAACTCTTTCTGCCCACTCCTCTGTCTCACCATAGGAAGCTACCATGAGAGGTGCCACCTTTAACCAGGAAGTCAGTCTTCACCATGTAAGTGCACTGTTAGAATTCTGGCCACCACAATGGGGATAGGTATACATGTCATTAAAAATTAAACAGAAGTTGATTATGGTCAGAAATAACAATGGTTGGGCCAATATAATGACATATACCTGTAATTTCAGTAATTCCAACAGTGGAAGATCAAGGCCCAACCTGGGAAACATAGCAAGACCTACTCCCTACAACCTCCTTTCCCCAAAAAGGAGCAAAAAAATAATCTATTCATATTGTTCAGATTTGAGTGGAAGAAACAAGATACCTTGGCACTAGTTTTCTGAGAAACTAAGAACATCAGAAATGTAAACATTTTAGAAAAATGTACACATGGAGAATGTGGTGGTTTGAATACAAAAGGTCTTCATAGGTTCATAGGTTTTACTGCTTGGTCTTCGGTTGGTAGAACTGTTTGGGAAGGATTAGGAGGTGTGGCCTGTTGGAGGACATGTGTCTTTGCAGGTGGGTTCGGAGGTTTCAAAAGCCCCTTCTACTCCCAGTTAGCTCTTTCCTTCTCCCTTTCTCTCCTCTCCCCTCCCCTCCCCTCTCTCCTCTTCCCTTTCTGTGAACTAGGATATAAGCTCTTCCCTGCCTATCTCCCTGCCATGGCAGACACAGCTTCTAACCCTCTGGAACTTTAAGCCACTATAAACTTTTTCTCCTATAAGTTGCTTTGGTCTTGGTGTCTCTTCACAGCCAATGGGAAAATAACAAAGACAGAAATTGTGTGAATAAAACTCCCCTTCAAAATTCAATTTAAATATTACATCACAAACTTAGTAACGGCATAAATAATCCATGATTACATAGAATTCAGGCAGTCCTTCAAACTCCAATGTAGAGGAGAAAGACTAGACAGAGGGTCAGGGTGGAGAAGGTGGAGAGACCAGAAGGAGAGTTGAGGACACAAGCCAGAATCCTGGCTCCTGCCTCATCCAGAATGGCCTAAAGCACAGTGGGCTAAATGAAGCTATCTTCTCTAAGTTAGCAAAAGAACCAAAGATGCCCTTATCCCTCTATGCAAACAAGATAGAAAATGTTTGTTTTTGTGTGTGTTTGGTAGCCCACACAAAAACTCAGCTGATTTTTCTGGGTGCTGGCATTCTATTAATGCCCAAGATGGGCCCTGCAGAACCCTTTACCCATTGATGTCTGAGTCATCAGTTAACAAAGTACAGTCATATGGAGTGGAGGGGTTCTGCATGTGGCCAGAGAACCCAAGAAGGAGCAGAGGAGGCCGAAACAGGACATGTTCTGATCCCATTCCGAGAGAAGACACACGGTAGGTAGAGGAATTCCTCCACCCCTACTCCTGCATAGCAAGCACCAGCTTTGTTCTTTTTTGTTTGTTTGTTTGTTTGTTTAGAAGTTTTCATTTTTTATTATGCCATGTGTATGTTTTATCCACATGTATGCATGTGTGCCGTGGAGGTCAGAAAAGGGATCTGATATCCTGGAACTGGAGCCAGTAAAGCATGAGACTCTTAATCTTTTTTTGGTTTTGTGTTTGTTGTCTTTTGAGATTCAAAGTATGATCATTTATTTGTTACCCTCCAAGACCTATTTTTGACTGGACTCAGACTTAGAAGTAGAAGCTCTCAGCGAAGACAGCCTACTTCTCTTGGCGATCTGTTCCTGGCGCTTTTCTTTGGCTTCCTTCATTCTCTTGGCCAAAAGTTTAGCATATTCTGCAGTCTCCTCCTTGTTTTTCTTTGTTCGTTGCGTCTTGAGAGCAATACGCTGGTGTTTGTATTGCAGAACACGGGGAGTAACAAGATGCTGAATCTTGAGTGCTTTGGTCTTGGGCTTCTTACCTTCTTTATTTAACAGCTTTCTGACAACGTATTGGTGAACATCATCTCCTTTAGAGAGATTAAAAAGCTTTTGGATTCTGCTAGCTCTTTTAGGTCCCAACCACTGAGGCATGGTAATGCCTGTCAGTCCGGGAATATCCTTCTCTCCTTTTTTTTACAATAACCAAGCTGAGAACACTCAGCTTGGCATCCACTATGCATCCTCAAACAGACTTGTGCTTCCTCTCTCCAGTTCTCCTTGGTCTATAGCAAGAATGCCCTTTACTCAACAGCAGGTGCACTCTACCATGGGTCAAAGCGCCTTGCTTCATGAGAAAGCCTTGTTTGTCATTCCCACCACTGATTCGGACCACATAACCCTTCCACTCTTCTCCCAGAGCATCCGCAGCCACTTCTGTGGCCATGTGCTTCTCATAGAAGGTACGAAATTTGCGTTCATCATCCACTTCGGTGAATTTCTGACATCTGGAGTCAGGGAAGGAGATACACAGCTTCATCTTTACACAGCCCTACTGCCTAGGAGGCGCCATGAAAAGAAAGACTCTTAATCTTAAATTATGGGTTCATGCCCCACATCGGGTGCCAATTGGGTGCTTAGAACCAAACATGGATTTCTCTGCAAAAACAAAAAACAAACAAAAAAAAACAAGTGCTCTGTTTTCTCTTTAATTTTGTTTAATTATATGTGTGAGTATCTTACCTACATGAATGCCTGTGAAGCACATGTGTGCCTGGTACCTAACAAGGCCAGAAGGGAAAATCAGATACCTAGAAACTGAGGTATAGATAGCTGTAAGAAGGCAGATGCTAAGAATTGACCCAAGGTTCTCTGGAAGAGCAGCCAGTGCTCTTAACCTCTGAGCCATCTCTCCAGCCCAAAATTTTCTGTTTTATTTTGTGGGTTTAGGTCTTGTTTCAGAGTCTCACTGTGTAGTCCAGACTGACCTCAGACTTACAATCTCCCTGCTTCAGCCTCCCAAATGCTGGAATGAAGGCATTTGTCACAATGCCCTTCTCTTCTCCGTATCTTTTAATGTTCCACCACATGATAAGAATGAATTCCGCTGTCTAAAGCTGCGGCTCTAAATCCATGGATTACAACTCCTTGGGGTTCAAATGACCTTTTCACAGGGATTGCATATCAAATATTTACATTACAATTCATAACAGTAGCAAAATTACAGTGATGAAGCACTAACAAAAATAACTCTACGGTTGGGGCCACCGCAACATGAGAAAATGTATTAAAAGGCCACAGCATTTGGAAGGTTGAGAACTACTGCTCTAAAGGCCTCTTTTACCCAGACACAGGCCATTTCCTAACACCCAGAATTTATGAACTCATCTCAAAATAGGGGCTCTGCTGTACAGGGTGGGAGTGAGTCATCTCAGTGTAGCCCCGGGTCCAATAATGAGTGTCCTTACAAGACAAAGAGGTGTTGACACTAAGGGATGACCTCTGACTCAACTACAGGCTACTAATGAAAACCTTCTAGAAAATTCTCATCCCTACAAAGTTTCCAGTCTTAATTACATTGATTTTGCATTTGTTTTCAAAGTTAATGGCTCAAAGCAGTAAAAATACATTTTTATTATATTTATTTATTGGAGGGTGTATGTGTGTGTGTGTCTGTGTGTGTTTATGTGTGTGTGTGTCTGTGTATGTGTGTGTTTGTGTGTATGTGTCTGTGTGTATGTGTGTGTGTCTGTGTATATGTATGTGTGTGTTTGTGTGGTGTGTCTGTGTGTCTGTGTGTGTTTATGTGTGTGTGTCTGTGTATGTGTGTGTCTGTGTGTATGTGTCTGTGTGTATGTGTGTGTCTGTGTGTGTGTCTGTGTGTATGTGTCTGTGCGTATGTGTCTGTGTATGTGTGTGTCTGTGTGTGTATGTGTCTGTATGTATGTGTGTGTGTGTGTGTGTGTATGTATAAAGGTCAAGAACAACTTTGAATAGTTTTCTTCTCCCACCACAGGATAAAACTCAGATCATCAAGTTTGGTGACAAGTATCTAAAATCTAGGAGGACTATGATCCGTCTCATAGTGGGCTCAAGAAGAGAATCCCTCCTTGCCTCTCCCGGCTTTGGTGGTATCCTTGGCTTAAGACTGCATCACTCCAATCTTTGCATCTGCTTTAGTCAATAATTCTAAGGAGTTGCAAGACAGTATTATCTCCATCCTACACAAGCACCAAGGATCAGGCAAGATGCTATATGGCGGCATTTCCTGAGATTCCTCCAAATGGTGTCTTTTTCCTATATGCCAATGTAGTCAGATGTTTCTGTGCCACCAGAAATTCTCAAATACCCAGAAGCTGTTTTCCAAATAACTGACTATTATAATAAATGCTGGGCGAGTAGTTCAGGCTTATTAACTAGCTCTTAAACTTAAGCTAACCTCAAATTCTTAATCTATGTGTAGTCGCATGATTTGATACCTTTTCTTCGGTGCAGCATTCTCATTTTGCTTCCTCTGTGTCTGGCTGGAGTTGGCTTCTCTGCCTTTCCTCTTCCCAGAATTTCCTAGTCTGGTCATTCTACCTATACTTCCTGCCTAGCTACTGACCAATCAGTGTCTACAAAAGTGAAGGCCAATGACACTGTCCCTCCTTTACCTTCCACCACAGTAGCTTGCCTCCCCTCATTCCTGCTGGACAGTTGTCCCTCTGACTACTAAGTGGAAACCATGAGTCTTAGTGGACTTGCATGTCTATGACGATGACCTCAATACCAACAGAGACAAGGTAGGCTTAAGGGCAACAACTGAGCACAGCACATCTAGTGACATTTTCTTTTATGCGACCCTGCTCCTGGACTCTCCATTAAAGCTCGTGTGTTGCTGCCTCTTGTGGTCATCCTTAGACATCTGGTGTAGGAGTGGGGACTGTGGCCCCATCAGAAGAGGAAGGAACTGGAAAATATTTTTAAACATGACTGAAATAAATTCTCAAAATGAGTTCCTATTCCCCAAGCATTTACATTTTCAACTATAAAAAGAAAAAGATGTGTTCCTGTTTAAATGAGCTAAAGATAGTTTAAGGGCCCAGGTATTTCTCATTGACAGCTGAGACAGCTAACTCAAATGTCCGCTGATGTCAGATGCAAAGCTTTATATGTTCAACCATATAGGAAAAAAAATGGCCTACCTGAGCTTATTTATAGCTTTTTAGCTGCCTTCACATGACCCTGTGAAACTTTAACTTGATAATTGTGACCCATTGATGAGATGGGTCCCCAAAATCCCAAGAAGTGTAGTGTTCTGTGTGTTCTATGCAAGACTCACTGGTGGGCATGAGACACCACCTGAACAGCCCTCACCCCTCAGGAGTCCCCTTTCTTCACTGGTTACAAACAATCAGTGACATCTTTTCTCATGCCACCTCATGCCAATACTGTCCAAAAAAGTTTGTGCCTCTTATGGTCACATCTTGGACCCTTGGTTCTGTCCCAAATCCTTGAACATCCTACAGTCACCTCAACACTCCTTCAGTTAAAGGGAAAATAAGGGAGATGATATCACAGGTATTTTTCTTGCCATGTGGAGGGAGAAAAAAATCCCTTACATTGGCCTGAAGATATGCAGCCCTAAGAGAGAAAGATCAAGATGCTTGGGATCCTTGGATTCTACAGCCAGCTCCTCTGTCCACTAGAGAGCTTCTTCATGGAACCCTGCTCCAGGCAAGCAGTCCCAGGTGGGTCCTCTGCTCCCCACCTACAGAAGGGCATCCTATAGGCATCCTGAGCTATTTTTCTAGTCTTGCTGGAATGTGAAGCCCTCTGGCTTCTCATAACTTAGCAATGCAGAGCCCAGGAGCAAAGGGCATGAGGTAAGGAGAAAGGCAGACAGCCAGGTATACCAATGGGACCTAAAGAACAAAATGAGACATTCAAGTGGTGCAGGTGAATCCCAGCACTCAAAGTGGAGAGAGGGCTGAGGCAGGAGGATCAGAAACTCAAACCCAGCTTGGGCTACAGTAACAAGTTCCAGGCCAGCATAGGCCACATGAGATTACTGTCAAGAAAATAAACAAACAAAAACAAAAGAGTATAAGCTACTTTGAAAGCCTATATTCTTACTCAACACCAGGGGCAAGGAAGGAGAACCAAAAAGATCTCATAATGATTAAGGGGTTAAATAGAGTGTGATGATAGAGGAGGAGACAGCTCTTTCCCTATGAGTCATCTCTGCCTCAAGCCCTCCCATGCAGCCCCTCCCTCTTACCCTGCCCTTCGAAGCCCTCCCTCCATGGCAGCATGCAGGTGACTCCATGTCAGTTCATCCTTGCCCAGTTGCCGTCTACATAGCCATTATTAGAGCTGAGACAATCCTAGTGTGCCCATTCTTCACCTCAGGCCTTGGAAGAGCACCTCACACACTGCCTGGTGCCAGAGGCCTCCAATAAATGTTGGCTGAATGAATGACTGTGAGCAACTCACCACTTACATTTAATTACCATGTAACCCAATTGTGATTCTTACTTATAAGACAGATTACCGTGGCCATAAACCGTCTACCAGCAATAGCTCAGGGAGGCACAGGAATGGTTTACTGGTCACAAAGCATGTTCAACTGCTCATGCTGCATTGCTCACCTTACAACTGGAAGGTCAGGATCAACTCTTGAGTTTTAATAAACAAGCCAGTCCTACACACATAACACTGAGAGAAGCCATCAGCCAGTACCACTCACTCAGTTCTTCTAGTATCACCAAGCCAAGAACCCTGCAGGTCATCCTACAGCAGCCAGCTGGTCTTGTTCCTGTTTGATTCACAGTAGGGCATCTGTAAGTGATGCTTCCTATATCTGAGGTGTCTGGTTGCTTAGCAACCACAAATGCTACCCCCAACTGGCTACCATCCTCAGCTGAGCTTGAACCCTGTTTAGGACCACCACATAAAAACAAACACTTGCTTCCAGACTGTGTGTGGTTTCAAGTCTGTAATCCCCAAAACAGAAAGGCGGGTCAGGTGTTCAAGGTCAGAGATATAAAGCCAAGTTCAAGGCCAGCATGAGAAAGAGGAAGAAGGGGAGGATGGGAAGGGAAGACGGGCGGGAGAGGATGAGGGAGGCGCAGAGGAAGGGAGGAGGAAAGAGAATTTTTTTAAAAATTTATCTCCTAGCATTTTCATTACAGCAGTGTAGATCAACTATTTACTAGAATTTTATAAAGCTAACAATTTAACCAACAAAAATAAACTTGAAAATACAAAAACTTAGGAAAAAGGCAAATAACTACCTTAAAGGGCAGACCCTGGGCTTCCTTCGGCAGCTAATAAAGGACCAGGACCGGAGGCAGGAACAGGCATCCCTCCCAGAGAGGGTACCGATGTCACTCCCGGGTTCCGCCTAACCAGGATCTTCAGAAGTCAGGCATTCACCCCCAGGAAGAACAAAAGCAGAGAAGGGACCATATTCCCAGTGCGTAAGTTCCCACACAGGGCTCTCTTCCCAGTGTGGCAGCACTGTATAAATCTCCTTCTCCTGCTTTTCACGTCCTGTTTGGCTGTTTTAACTGGCTTGCTGAGGATGAGCAGCTGGCTGCGCTTAACTTGGAGCATAGATTGATCACACATAGACAGACCATAATAGCACCTCAGTAGATAGAACTTCATCAGATACCTAGTAACTCTGAGGATATGAAGAATGGGGAGTTACTGGTGGGAAGTTAAATTAATACAGCCAATATGGAGAACAATTTGGCCTTCAAAAAATTATAGGTAAACAAGCTATGGTGAGTCACATCTATAATCCCACTGCCCAACTGAGGAAGGAGGAGCATAAGTTCAGGACTAGCTGCAAAGCAACACTGTTCAAGAGGAGTTTTCTGATACAACTACCACATGATCTAGCAAGCCTACTACCAAACATATTTCCAAAGGAAGTCAGTATATGCTTGTCACACCCTTCTGCTGCGATAAAACAGCAGACCAAGACAACTCAGACAAGAAAAGCCTTCTCTGTCTATGGCTCCAGAGGTATCTGAGTTCATCATGGCGGGGAAGCATGACAGCCAACAAGCGTGGTGGCTGGAACAGGAAACTAAGAAGTTATATCTTGAACAGAAAGCAGGAAGCATCAGTGAATAAGAACTGGGTATGAAATGTCAAAGTCCACTTCCAGAGACATACTTCCTCCAGCAAGGCCACATCTCCAAAATCTACCCAAACACCACTCCCCAGCTGAACCAAGAATTCAAATGCCAGAGTATATGGGGAACATTTCTCACTCCAGCCGTCACAATAGCTCGTGTTTATGACAGCCTTATTCACAGAAGTAGTAGGGATACACAAATGAATACTATCAAAACTCAAACAAAACAAAATCTTGGTATTTGCAGCAATAACATAGGTGAAACCAGGGGGCACTGTGATATTTTAATAATTATATGAGATTGGCAGACAAGGGCAAACATTATACAATATCACTCGTATGTAGACTCTAAGAAAAGTAGGGACTTTCTGAAGGAAAGTGGAAGGGTGGTTAGCTGCTGGCTGGGAGATGCTAGAAGATACAAGAAACAAAATTTCACTCAGATAGGAAGCTCAAGAGACCCATACAACACAGTGACAGGCACGGACTGATTGGACTGGGCCACTCCAATCATGCATACTTCAAGACACTACAAGATGTTGGCACATTGTGTTTATCATCACATTTTAGAACATCAGTATGTCTCTGTCATTAACAACAAGGAAACACCTAAAGCAAAAACAACAGGTAAGGCGGGCACCATGCTCCAATACAGGACCACCCCAGACTCAGCCAATAGCTCCGGACAGAAGACAGCTGAGTGATTTCCTTTCCCAGGCATTCCTTACTGCGGAGGCAGGTTCTACTGGACTCAAGCCCATCTGCCCTGAGTAAGGAGAACCTGACCTTCAGGACCACAGCGCCTCGCATAACTAGGTCTTGGTTCAGCCGCCAGCTCGTCTGAGATTAACACAGGAAGTCATTTACTGGTTTTGAGGTTTTCCAGTGGAGGAAGAAATTCACACCCAGTGTGCTAAGACTCCCAGTTGCTCCACAGAAAGCAGCAATTAAAGGTTGCCAAATTTTCAGAACTTGTCTCAGCAGCAAACATCCCATAGAACTGGCCTGGTTACTCTGAGGCACCTGATTGGAAAGCCCTTGTTTGGCAGACTAAATATCAAACACTCACATATCCTCAAACTCTGCTTTGCACAGATATAGGTATCTATTTTTTTTTATCTTTTTATCCAATTTGTGACACAACCCTCACCTCTCCAATGACATCACCAGAAATATCTCATGCTTACCTTCTATATGTTCACTGAACCTACAATGAACCTGCATCACTAAGCATGCTTTTGAAAATTTTAGCTTTTCCAAGGAAAAATCCACCATAAAATTTTCCATCTGGGGGCTGGAGAGATGGCTTAGTGGTTAAGAGCACTGACTGACTGCTCTTCTAGAGGACCTGGGTTCAATTCCCAGCAACCACATGGCGGCTCACAACTGTGTAACTCCAGGATTTAATACCCTCACACAGACACACATGCAGGCAATGTACTACTCCAGTTAGCACCTCCCCCTTTCTCTAGCACCGCCTCCCCAGTCTTCTCTCCACTGTCTTCTCATCTGAGAATAAAACACATGATGCTTGTCCTTCTGAGTTTGGTTTATTTTGCTTAACATGATGTCCAGTGCTGTTCATCTCCCCAGATGACACTCCCTCCTTCCTTACCCTTAGTTTATATAGAAGCAGTAGGAGGGCTTATGAGCCAGAGGTGCTGTGCGCACCATTCGCGGAGCTCATGGTTTAGTTGCACCATTTCATCTCAAAACTTCTTAATGAGAAGACTGAGTGAGGGCAGCCATGGAGCAGCTGGGGAGGCGGTGCTAGAGAAAGGGGGAGGTGCTAACTGGAGGCGAGTAGATGGCAGAGAAGTGCAAACATGCCCCAGTCCCTCCAGCACTACATACAACTAGGTGCAGTGGCTGACATCTGTGTGGTGAGATGCAGGAGAGACCTAGAGGCATAGCTTTGAGGTCTCAAGACCCTGGATGGGGCGTGGCCAGCCCCCAATAAGAACCCCGCAGCACGCTGCCTGCCCTTCTTGTTTGTTCCTACATTCTCGAAGAGAAGATAGACTGACATTGTCACTATATGAGACAGTTCAACTCCCCAAAAATTGCCTTAAGGTTCAACTTTATATCAGTGAGTGTTTATTTAAGCCCCTTAATAAATATTAATACTTCATATAATCAATGGCCAATGAATAATTCCTACAGTACATCTGTAATGTCAGCAGGTGGGATGTAGAGGCACGAGAACACAGACTGTTACCTTGCCGATACTTCAAGTTGGAAGCATCCTTGGCTATGTAAGATCCTGCCTCAGAAGAAAGACAGCAAAAACAGAGCGGAAGGGGAAGCAGGAGAAGGTTCTCCCTTCCAGCACGTGGTCTGTGCAACCAAACTCTGATCAGGCTGAACCAATGTAAAAGCCCTGAGAAACAAAAAACTAACAACAACAAAGCAAATAGGTATGTATGTATGCATACATATACATTGATATATGGAGAGAGAAGACAGACAGACGAGTGTGACGGACAGAGACAAGAGAAAACAGGGAAAGAGAGAGAGAGATGGGTAAGCACACATGCCACAGAACATATGTAGAGGTCAGAGGTGACCTGTCTACTTGGTCGGTTCTCTTTCCATCCTTACAGGGACTCTGGGGATCAAATTCAGCTCCCTGGCTTGCCTGGAAAACACCATCTCACTGGCCCTTGACTCATTTTAAAAAAAAAAAAAAAAAAAAAAAAAAAAAAAAAAAAAAAAAAAAAAAAAAAAAAAAAAAAAAAAAAAAAAAAAAAAAAAAAAAAAAAAACAAAGAAAGGAGGTGAGAAAGAAATTCTGTTTATCAACTAAGACTCCCTAACACATAAAACTGAATGTCACTGTGAAGAAGAGATTACTCTTTCCAGATTATCAATGATTCTGGAAAGAACATCTTCAGCACACCTAAAAACAGAGGGAACAAGTACACAATAACTTTATACATGTACATATTTACATGTATTTATGTATGAACACCACAGAGGATATTTAGGTTCTAAAATGTAAGCTCAGCCACATGTGGTGTCACACAGCTTCAACCCCAGGACTCAGCAGGCAGAGTCAGAGAGATCTCAACGAATGGCTGGCTGGACAGCCTGACCGATAAACAGTTGAGTTACAGGACAGGCAGACTCAGGACAGGCAGACTCAGCAGGCAGAGTCAGAGAGATCTCAACGAATGGCTGGCTGGACAGCCTGACCGATAAACAGTGAGTTACAGGACAGGCAGACTCAGGACAGGCAGACTCAGCAGGCAGAGTCAGAGAGATCTCAACGAATGGCTGGCTGGACAGCCTGACCGATAAACAGTGAGTTACAGGACAGGCTAGGTTACACAGTGAGACCTTGTCAAAGGAGGAAGAAAAGCAGAAACAAGATGACATATGTTTACTTGTTGGATCTTCTAGGAAATGTCAGCCAATAGGAGCCTAAACAAATCAGAATGTCAGAGACAAGGAATATACAGTTTAGTACATCATAAAGCAAAGCACTGCACTTCCAGAGCAGAGGACATGGCCCAGTGGGGAAAGCCCTCATCCAACAAAAGTGAGGACCGGAGTTCAGATTCTCAGAACCCACATAAATGCTGGGCAGCCACTATTGATCTCAGCCCTCAGGAGCAGAGATGGGGAATTCAATACAGGTGACAACAGAGACCCTGTTAATAGCTAAGGTAGAAATGATCTAAGCAGAAAACCAGCACTGACCTCTAGCCTACTTATGCTCACATGCATATGCTAGTACAAAAGAATGAGCACTGTCCTGTTTCCATCATGATCAAATGTCCATAATTCATTCCATTAATTCAGGTCTGTAGGAGACAGACAAGACCTGTTTTCCCTGTACTTGTCTACGGGCAGAGATCTCTGAGAGACCTGGAGCCTGAAGCAGCCACAGTATGAGTCATGGCTTCTCCCATTAATGCAGTGAGGGGTAATTAGCACCCACCCTGCTGCAGCCCAGCAGACATGAGAGGAGAGTCCACTCCTCACAGGTGACCTCCCAAATGCTGGACTCTTAAAAGCAAAGGTCAAAACTTCCCAGGCAGGTGCCTCATGCAGATAGTTGGGCAGAATCAGCTCATCTTGCGGAAGTGGGTGAAGCAAAGCTAGAGAGGGGTGAAGAGACAGCTCAGTGGTTACGAGCACTTGCTGTTCCCTCAGCCAGAGGAACTGAGGTTCGATTCCCAGAGCCCACACTAGGCATCTCAAATGGCCTGTAACTCTAGCACCAGGAGACATCCTGCCTCTTTGGGTACTATACACACATACATGGAGGGAGGGAGGGAGCAAGGGAGGGGGCTAGAGACTGACATGACAGGCATCTTCCTCCATCACACCCTCCATAGTCACCACCTTCTGCGAGATTTGTACTTCTTCCACTGTAATCTGAAGTGGATGGGGATCTTGACCGTCGGAAGGAAACCTCATTCATGCGTCTCTGTCTAGGGACACATGCCATGTACCAAGGCCCACACTGCCTTTTCTTAATTTTTAATTTATTATAGAGTGTGTGTGTGTATGTGTGTGTGTCTGATGTGTCTGGATGTTCCTGCCGTGCATGTGGCAGCCAGAGAACAACCCACAGGAGTCAGCTTTCTCTTTCCACCATGTGAATCTAGGAGAGCAAACTCAGCTTTGGCAGCTAACATCTTATCCTCACCTATGCCCCCAGACCACCAACACCCACTTTGCTACGAAATGCATCTGGAAGGTACCAAATCCAAAGCTCATTCCTCTCCACAATGCGACTACAGCATAGACTCACGTTCATACACAGCATCCATCCACATTGTACTCATGTGCGGACAGAGACCAAGTTCCCAAGGACTTTCCATCTCTACCCCACCTCACCCCGTTCAACCCTCTCACAGGCTTGCTGAAAGTGTCACCCAACAGAACAGTCTTTCAACCTCGAGAAGTACAGGCCAGTGGAATGCTTTCAAAAGGTATTCACCAGGGGACACAGAAATGCCCCCAAGAAAACCAAAGAAAGCAGAAATGTAGATGGCTCTTGAAAAATGAATTCTAGCTGGTATTTAATGAAAACTCAGAGCCAGATATTGGGGAAAAGTTGGAATATCAGAGAGAAGAAACAGACCACAATTCTTATCCAGCCAACTTCTCAGGGTAAAAGCTATCTTCCTGAATATCACACTGCCTACGCCTCCTTAAATATCTTCTTCACCCAGTTGTTTCACTTCTAGGTTCAACTTGGCATCATAATCCTAAAGTTAGGGTTAAATGTGTGAGATGCTACTATTTGGTTGTTAGGCCTTGAACTCACAGAAACACAGAAAGATCTCTGTCTCTGGAGTTATGAGATTTAAAGGCATAGTTTACCAACTGTCATTCCTGTGCTTGACTGTGGGTAATTCTGTCCTCTGATATTCCAGGCTGGTTTTATTAAATATAAACTACATCACCACAGGCTCTGCCTGTGGAGCCAAGTTCTCCATACTGCCAACCATGCTCGCCCTTCTGCCCACGCACACAAGGGACCACAGCTGCTCAGGCCACCGCTCTCAGAGCTCCAATGCTGCATCTCCAGTTTGGAGGTGAAGAACAATGACTTGGAAAGGCAGGAGGTGATGGGGGAAACACTCACAATCTGCTAAGTTTCCTCATAATAAAACTGCCCATAAGAACCTTAGGAAACACCTCACAGGAAAGAGAAGTGAGCTGGCTTCTTGAAAACAGAGACAAAATTGAAGAACAAGAAAAGCCAGGAACTATTCCTGCTTCAAGACTGACAATATTCCTAATAGCCTAAAGTCATCAGAGCCAGGTGGGAACATCTTCCTCGGTGGCTGTTCTGGTTGGTTTCTCAGCTGCTGTAATAAACACCATAATGAAAACCAATCTGTGTAGGAAAGTGTTTACCTGTTTACCTGGCTATCACAGCCCAGGGCAGGAACTTGGGCAGGAGCCAGGAAAGAATGTTGCTCACTGGCTTGTTCTCCACAGGCTGCTTTCTTATACCAACCAGGACCACTAGCCAGGGACCGCACCACTACTCACAGCGGGCTGGGCTCTGTTACATCAATCATCAAGAAAATGTTCCACAGACATGCCCACAAGCCAATCTGATGAAGACAATTCCTCAAATGAGGCTCCCCATTCTCAAATGCATCTAGATTGTTAGAGGTTGACAGAAACTAACCACCCAGTAAACTTAAAAGGATGACCAACACAACCTAGAGAAAGACCCACAGAGATAACAGATGTGTGACAAAGATTGAGACGAACACCTCATTGTGGTAGCATCTTCATTTGGCAGAGGATCCCCCAGCTATGAGCCATCTCCCACTCACTGCCTGAGTATGGAGTAGTATATGGAATGAATGCTCATGGTACTGAGACCAGCGTAACACCCGTGCCCTCCACAATCTCTCTCCTCACCTCCCTAGATTCCTGTAGTGGGATTATGTTCTGTTACATTGCAAATATTTGTCCCTCCTACTGGCTTAATGAAACATTGATTGGCGAAGGCAGACAGGAAGTGTGGGCGGGGCTACCAAACTAAGGAAAGTCTGGGAACAGGAAGAGCAGAGCAGAGACACCAGCAGATGCAGAGGAAAGAAGACAACCATGTTGCTCTGAGAAAAGGTACCAAGCCTCATGACTAAACAAGATAAGAATCATGGGTTAGTGTAAGAGCAAGGTCTAGTTAGCAAATGTCTGAGTCATAAGCCAATCACATGAAATGAATATAAGCTTTTGTGTGATTATTTGGGGCTAAGCTCCAGCTGGGCTGTGAGTGGTCTGATCCTCAGGGCTAGGCCAGAAAGTCAGGGCTAGAAACGTAGTACAGGTTCTTAAGAACAGACATGAACACACAAAGGGTTCTATTCACCTACACCTGTTTCTTCATTCACACTCCAGCTACCCTCTTTCTAAGAAAGACCACATATTTAAGTTTTTGCCCAAGAAACCTTTACCTTTCATCATAAAAGGTCATTAAATGTCATTGTATTAAACTATTGTTTTCAAAGACAATCTTGGTATGTGACTAGAAACAAGAAAGCACCTCATCTTTAGGTAAGGCAGACAAGCAAGAACTTTCTGAGACAAGGGAGACTCTCCAAGTCTCGGCCACTTGCAAGAAGAAATAAGGACATGAAAAGTAGGGTTCCAGGAAACCTCTGGAGCATTCTACCTCCTGCCAGGACTTGGGGTGAGGATCAGTTACTGTAAATAAGAAACCTCAGATTGTTACCTGGTCCCTAGTGATAGTACTACATGGGGCCTGAGCCCATCTGATAATGGAAGCACAGGTTACTACAGAGGAAAGCAAGAACACCCTCCACCCCACCCCACCCCACCACAAGATTAATTCATCAGTTAAAACAAAACGAAACAATGACAAAACCCACGGGAGTAAGACTGCCTGAATACATCTGCAAGACTGCACGGCTGACATAAGAACCGAGAGAGGAAGTAAGAGCAGGCCGGGCAAAACCCAGTGGATCATGTACACCTTTTCTGTTTTCCACAGAAAAAGACCCTATGATGCTCGGTCACATCTCAAAGGATATGGTTTGCTCTCAAATCTAGTCCATGGGGAAGATTCCAGACATGAACACCAATGTCTACAAAACCACAAATTGTGGTCTCATTTAAAAAGAAGCTTCTTATAGATTTCATAACTAGAAATGTCACACGCACACACACCCCTCTATTCTCTCGAACCCTAGACATGAAATAATTCTTGGCACGGATGAAAATTTGGGCAATTCTTGGGCAACAACACAATACACTCTCAAAATCAGGCATAATCACTGACCAAGGTTTATAGGACAGCATGGGAAGACACAAGCCCATGGAACCCAGTTAAGTTCCTAACTGGATAGACCTGGACAGCAGGGTTTGTGTTTTGGGTTGACAGTGTGTAAGTTCCTAACTGGATAGATGCAACAGCAGGGTTTGTGTGTTGGGTTGACAATGTGTAAGTTCCTAACTGGATAGATGCAACAGCAGGGTTTGTGTGTTGGGTTGACAATGTGTAAGTTCCTAACTGGATAGATACAACAGCAGGGTTTGTGTGTTGGGTTGACAGTGTGTAAGTTCCTAACTAGACAGATACAATAGCAGGGTTTGTGTGTTGGGTTGACAGTATTAAGTTCCTAACTGGATAGATACAACAGCAGGGTTTGTGTGTTGGGTTGACAGTATTAAGTTCCTAACTGGATAGATACAACAGCAGGGTTTGTGTGTTGGGTTGAGAGTGTGTAAGTTCCTAACTGGATAGATACAACAGCAGGGTTTGTGTGTTGGGTTGAGAGTATCAGAAAACAGCTCACTGCTTATCAATGGAATTCTGCCCAGTCAGAAGGCACAGGGGTTCGATGAGTCTAGCTCTCCTCTTTCCCTGATACTCTGCTTTACACTGATTGGCTCCACTTACCCTGATACCCTGTTCTCTCTGCTGTGCTGGGAGATTCTTAACTACACAGTATCACCTACCGGCAAGAGCTATCAAAGATGTCTCCTGTTGGCTGAAGAGGCTGAGGCTGGAGGGGAGAAGGAGGTTGGTCAAATCATCTTACATCTAAGCCTGCTTTTAACTACGAGCCTCTTTTAACACCAGCATCCTCCCAAAAAAGGCGAGAGATGACCGATCCCTCCAGTGTCTCCTCTGTTTACTTTCCAATCTCAAAGACTCCAACTGGTTCACAAACTAACACACTAACTCAGTCTTAACTTCCTTAACAGAGAAGAAGCAGGTAAAGCTCTCATATGAGGTTCTGCTATGGAATAGTTGAATGTTCATGAATGTACTGCTCCACCAGCTGGGAATTCAATGACGTCACTGATTCTACTTAACTTACCCAAATTCACAGCAAACTCGGACCAACAGTCCCAATACCAGATCTGTTCCCCAAAAGAGACTGAAAGCAGGCAATAGAATACACAATGTACAACATTCCATGCAGAATACACACTGGACAAAGAATGTTCCATGCAGAATACATGCTGGACAACAACGTCCCATGCAGAATACACAATGTGCACCATTCTATGCAGAATATACACTGTACACCATTCTATGCAGAATATACACTGGCACCATTCTATATAGAATACACATCGTACAACAAACAATTCATGCATTATTGTCCAAAAAACTCCAAGGTGAAAGCACCAGTGTCTGTGGATAAATGGATATACAAAATAAAGTGGCTGTATACAATGGAATATTATTCAGTCTTTAAAAAGGGAGAGTATCCTGACACAACCCCTCAAGCGCACACCTTGAATGACATAAGCCAGCCATAACAAGGACAAATACCGTGAGAGTCGTCAACTCCATAGTGACTGGAGCACTCCTGACAAGGGTCATTGTCTCACTAGGCCCTTCTGGGCCCATTTCTCCTGCCAAACCCTGAGAAAGCATCATGGCCAGCCTTCTCCCCATATTCTCTCAAATTACACTGCATCCCAGCACACAGGATACAGAAGAACCCGGAGGTTGAACACATGAACAGAAGAACATGAAATTCTTAAGAAAATCACCATTATCCCACTCATTATGGCCTTACTATCTCTGCAGTGAGGGTTTCAAAGAATAGAAAATTAAATATTACTTGGCCTAAGTGTACAAATAAATGCAAGATAAAATTACAAAGAAAAGAAAGAGCTTCCACACACTGAGCAGGCATGGCGTTTTAGAGAAAAAAAGAGGTTAAATCCTGGCCCCACCTTTGTGAGGGAGCGAGGTGTCTAGAAATGATTTATAATGTGCCCTAACACAAGCAACTGAGGTGGCTGAGCAAAGGGGACTTCCTCAGACCCTGTGTGTGTGTGAGAGAGACAGAGAGAGAGAGAGACAGAGAGAGACAGAGACAGAGAGACAGAGACAGACAGAGAGAGAGAGAGAGAGAGAGAGAGAGAGAGAGAGAGAGAGAGAAACTGGAGTTTAAAAAACATAGGAAGATTAAAAACATGTCCTCATTATCAAGTAGATTCCATTGGAGACCACACTAGGAATGGTTTTTTTTAGTTTCTAGGAATGAAACTTTCACAGACAAAAGTTGTGTCCCTGGGTAGAAGCAGGAAAGGGGAACTATACGAGGAACCGGAAAGACAAGAGGAAAACAGGAGGCAGCAATGTTTGTGCTGGTCACATGGGTGCTCCAGCATGCACCTGAGAAGTGCAAGCTGGCTGCTAACAGGTGCAGGGGGAAGTGAATGGGTATGACCAGAAGGGTAGGGAGGTCAGTCAAGGGCCACATCTGCCTGGCTCAGCCAGTACTAGAGCAATGCAGAATGCAGGGAGAACACAGCCCAGGAACCCTGGGGGTTTTGATGGACAGTCACCCACAATTGCATGTGACATTAACTGCATGTAATTAATTACACGAATACAGCTACATCTACTCCTGATTGTTTCCTCTGGGCTGCTAACAGCACTGACAAGTCTACACAGCATCTCTCCGGTCTTAAAGAAAAACAGACACCAGATCCAGCAGAGGCTGCTCCCAACACATCCCGGAAGCCCACACTTGAGCCAATCTCAGGCCTGTTGCAACCCCCAACCCGAGGCAGCTGGATTTTTTCTGAACCCAGCTAGGCTTTCCAAACGTAGGAACATAACCAAATCTCAGCTGCACTGAGCACCACAGGGCACAGTCTCCATAATAAAAGTGTCTTTGTGGCTGAGTGAAACAGAATCCAGTCTGCTTACTCTGTTCCACACCAAATGCTTTGAAGATGACAAATCCAAATTCCACAGGATCTTCCTCCAAGCCAGAGAACGCAAAGTGTTTCTTGCAAGTATTTATCTCTATAGAAACCACCAAATACACTTATAGGCCATTTTTAGAATGCATGTGTAAAAATTATTTTTAAAGAATCCAACTGTGAAAGCCAGGTAATGTGGCATATTTAAGAGATAAAGGCAGAAGGATCAGGAATTTGAAGTCATCCTTGGCTACACAGAGCCTGGGCTACATAAAAATCCTGTTTCAAAAAGGAAAAATAATTTTATGACTTTTTTGCCCTACAGACTAATAACAATGACAGGAAATCCAGCTGCCCCAAGTGCCCAATTATTCTTTTTGACATTGTGTAGGCACATGACATTGTGCGGAGAAACCAAGTATGGTGAGGCAGGAGGATTGCTACGAATGGGAGTCTGACCAAAAGAGAGACAGGTAGCCGGAGTGGGAAGAGGGTGGACAGATAGGTCGATCAATTAAGCACCTGCTACATGAGCTTTGAGGACCTGAATGAGTCTGAATCCCCAAAACCCCAGTTAAAATAAAAAAGGTTGGGCAGGACAGTACACACCTGTAATCCCAGTGACCAAGAGGCACAGACAGGAAGGTCCCTGGCGCTAGTGCTCTGACACGTCCTGGAGTCCTGGCCAATAAACAATAACAGCCTGCCTATAACATAACACCTAGGATTCACTAGCCAGCTCCAGGCTCAGTGAGGATCCTCTCTTAAAAGATAATAATAAAATACGTTAAATACATGTATGACAGAAGTGAGTGTGGAGAAGTCAGAAGAAAATTTACAGGAGTTTTCTCTTCCCACCATGCAGGACTAGAAACTAACCCCGCTTGCCAGCCTTGGCAGCAAGCACCTTTGTTTCATGAGCCACCGTCCTGACTTCCCCAGGAAAGTCTAGAACTAAAACACACAGCTGAATCCCTGGCCTGGAAGGAATTCTGAGACACTGCAGCCCTGAAATACACTTGTCCAGGGCTTAGCAAGGGTCCGTGGCAAAGAGCCTTTGCTGATCTTCTGGAAAACTCAGGTTCAGTTCCTATCACTCATAAAGTTGGTCACAAACCCCTCTAATCCAGCCCCAGCAGCTCTGGTGCCCTCTTCTGGCCTCCACAGGTATCCGCATGCAAATAAACAGACACATATAAACCGTAAAAGCAAAATCTTAAAACAAACCTTTTATGCTTAAATTGATTAGATTACGTTTTCTGTCACTTGCAACTGAGAACAATAGCTTATAGCGACAGCAACAACAATAGTATCACAACAGACAATCCCTAGCATACACACGAGAGAGAGAAAGAAAGTTTCCAAATACCAAGAGGTAATACGCACTGGGTCTCCATTCTAACAGCACAAAATAGATAAATATAAAATGAGAAAAAATGATAATTCTAAATCCTAATTCATAAACAGCAAAGTGCTGAAGAGGGGGGGCGTTCCAAACCCCACCCTACCCTCTCCAGACACTCCCCCCAAGAAAGCCCACTAAAGGTGGCTCCTCCCCGAGAGCTTCTCAAGACTACCTACAGGGTATTTAAGATCCAGTCCACATAGACTTGTCACATGGTTTCTCCTCTTCATGATTTCCCCTCTTTTCCCTGAGCCCATCTGGGAATGCCTGGCTCAAATTACAACCTGGAATTATTAATTTGACCTGAATGGCAGAGTTACTCAGTTACCGGAGGATATTTGCTTATCAGTAGGAAAATCCTGGCTGCACTGGTCAGTGGGATGTCATTTCAATACTGATGTGTTTACTAAGCCACTGATTCAGGGGACTTTGCACACAGGGAATTTCCACATCTTGCAGTTGCATAATATTTCCTAAATAAAATAATATTTATATTAGTACTTGAAAGTTCCTCTAACACTAACTTGACACCTTAGATAATGAAAAAGTAAATGCAGTTTGTAGATGCTGAGATCACGAGTGATACCTCAGTAAATTCTACAGTCTCACAGCTCCTGGGAAAAGTAACGTCGTCTCCTTCGAGACGAACAACTCTGAAAAGCAAGATAAGCAGTCTTGGATTCCAGGCTGGCTTCCAACACATTCAACAATCACATGCACTCCACTTGGGATAGTAAACTAATAGCCACACCTTGAAAATACTGACATTCACAGTGATTTTTCTTACATTGGTAACATTGTAATTCTGTTATACTGAAAACTGGTAAAACGGAGGAGATTCTTAAGAAAATCTTACAGCTTCTACCAGACAATATTCAACAGGCAAAAGACTGTGCGGAAACAGGAAGGGAGGAGAAAGTGCTTCCAAGTATTTGTATAATCTCTCTCCCGATGCCTAACATGCGACCAACAAACCAGGAAAACAGAATTCCCCAACTTCAAAAGCTTGGGCCTAAGGGATTCAGACTGCCCCAGAATAACAGTACTGGATATGTTAGTACAGACAATCCCAGAGCCACAAGGTGCGAGGCTCTACGAGGCAAATGAAGAGCCGGCGAGGTGCTGGAGAGATGGCTCGTGGTTAAGAGCAAGTACTGTGCATATAGGGGACTCACACTTGGCTTGCAAGGATGCCTTAGGGATGCAATGATTCTGCAGGCATTCATACTCACGTGCCCTCTTCCCACACATATAATTTTTTTTTTCAAGAGCCAAAAGTGCCATCTGCTTGTGCTTAGTTTGGCTCAAGACCTTCACAGCTAGGTCAGACCAGTTCTATGCGCGTGCGCCACACACACACACACACACACACACACACACACACACACACACACACACACACACACGGGAGGGACACTCATTGAGCACCCACACCCACTCTCTAATGCCCCTAAAAGTCCTCCTGTATTCAAATAAAGCCAATGAGGTGGAGCCCAAGCAGGTTAGGAAGCACCAGCCACCTCTTAAGGACCCACGGGCCATATGTGACATTCACACACTGAATCTGCATCACTGTCCTTCCCTGACCTACCATTGCACACTTTGCATCTCTCACTCCAAAGCTCAAAAGCCAAGGGTACCTAGGACTTCTGTAATGCATCTCTCTCCTCTGTTCTTGGCCCAATCCCTCCATTACTTGAACTATGTGTATCAGCTCCGCATCCCCTCCACTGAGAATCTCAAAAGTTCCTCTACCTTCAAGGAATTTCCACAACAAGCCTCACATATTTGGTAGATCAACTTTAATCATAAATTGGTCACTCAATAATATCTCGGGGGAAACTCTAAAGTTTTCACTATTAAAAATCCTTATGAAATGACCTGGTGCACATACATACGAGCAGGCAAAATCTCACACACATTAAATAAATGTAAAGTCACAGGCCACATAGAACCATTCCAGAATGCTCTGTTCCATTTGGCTTCCTAACCCATCACCACAGTCTATTACTGTAGTTCTGTGTTAGGTTTTGAATCAGGGACCGCCTTTCTTCTCACCCAGTTGATTCTTCCTTGATATCATCTTTGCTGTCCCAGGTTACTTGCACTTCCACACAACACCTGTTAAACCTGTACTGACTTCCACAGGTATCTGCAGGCACAAGAAACGACAATGATATAGTAGTAGCCCGGGAGATCTACTACTATTAACAAACTTAAGATGTAATTTTGGAATTGGGTGTCCAACTGGTAGAGAACTTGCCTCATAGGCTCAGGCCCTGGGTTCAGATCTAGCATGTGTTAGCTTTCAAACCTGCTGAGTTGCCTATTTAACTATCAAAGTGGACCAGGCTCCCAGCACCCCTTGGTCCCTACCTGTTACAGGGTCTTTTTTGGTGGCATACCCTGGCCCCTACCCTGAACTTTCTAGCCTAAGGGGCTGGTCTGGTCTTCCCTATATAATCTAACCAATTTGGTTATCCATTCTCTTTGTACCTTTGGGCCTCTGGCTGCTACACTTGGTACACACACACACACACACACACACACACACACACACACACACACACACACTGGCTATGTTCCTTATACATATCTATGATAAACTTTCTCCTCCAGCATACCTAGAAACAGTCATGTTCCTTTCTGGTTTTGTTTTTTGTTTGTTTGTTTGTTTTGGGTTTTTTGTTTGTTTGTTTGTTTTTTCACTCAGCACTAAATGGATGTAGTACAGGCCTATAATCCCAGTATTTTAGAGGTGGAGGCAGATGGGCCACAAATCCAAAGTTATCTTTGGCTAGATATTGTTTAAGGTCAGCCTGGAATATATGTAACTCTATATCTTCAAAACAAGGAAAAGAAATCAATTACCAGTTCATTAACACAAAATGTCTATGCCTATCCATTTATTCGGTGGTTTTGTTTGCTTATTCCCAGTGCTGGGGATGAAAGCCATAATCCTATGCATGCTACACTATCCTATCCACTTCATTTTTTAAAATGTTTTGGTATACAAATCATACACCTCTCTTGTTAAATTTATCCCCAGGTGTTTCATTCTTTGTGATACCATTATAAATGTCACTGTTTTCTCAACTTCACCTCCAATGTGTACTGGCTAGTTTACAGAAACTATAGCTCAAAGAAAACAAAACCAAAAAAGGCTAGAGAGGTGGCTCTGCCTCCCTACATTAGTATTCCAGACTAATTTTATTAACTGTGTACCACCACATAGCTCAGGTCTGTCTTTTCATGCCTTGTATGACAGCACAAGCCCACACACTTTTGAATGCCCTGCAAAGCCCTTCACACTGGGCTCCTATGACCTGTCTGGAGTTAGCCCCTCCCCACTGCTCCTATTGGTGCCTCAGGCTTTATTTACTGATCCTTTTTCACTTCCTATTTCGTCCCAAGCCTGTGTGCAAGCTGCTTCCTCTGGCTACCGCACTGAAACACTTCAAGGAACTCATTATCTTCTTTTCCAGATCTTGGCCCCTCACTCCTGTCTGGGCTTTTCTCACAACACCACAAAGTATTCTCAATACCTCCTTTTGAAGTTTTTGTTCCTCTTTATATGGGAACTGATTACCTACTTATGTCCTGACCAAACTATGAGGCCTCTGAGGTCAGAGACTGTCCTAGATTCGGATCTGTCCTCAGCTGCTGCTAAAGTAATGGTATTCTGTAAATATTTTGTTAAATGGGTTACCCAAATCAAAAGATTATCCATTACAAACCCACACTTTCCATCTGACATGTTAGTCCTACAATCCTTAAAATAAAACAATTAGTGCATTTGCTGGCAAATGTGTTTTCACAGACAAAAAAAAAAAAAAGCCCAAGACTGTTTAACCCCATGCCGCATGAGGATCTGTCTTGTAAAATAAACTCACGGGAGTACACTGTGCTGACAGCTGACCTATAAATATTTACTGAGGTAAAGCAGCGGAGCCCACACTTCATTCCCTATAACTCTGAAGCACTTGTCAATACGCTGGGGAGGTAGGGAAACTGCAGGGTATTCCTTCTCAGACTCTTCACTGCTCCCCACGGTCCTCACACACCATCTCCATAGAGACAGAGTCAATCAGCACCCCCACCCCACAAGAGTCAGGGAACACTTGGCTTAATAAGTTTTTTAACTTTTCACCATCCAGTTTCCTTGAACTAAATCTGGAATGATCACATGGAGTGGGTGAAGTACTAGGTAAATATATGTTGACATGTACACAAGTCATGTCAAGGATCCCAGTGCCTCAGGCCTGTAGGATCAGCGGCAAAGCAAGGGTTGACAGTGTGTGCAGAAAATGTCCCCCATAGCTTCCTCTCCATCCCACTGTTTATGGCCTGAAGTCCTCCTGCTCCACAGACTGCTACCGCCCCTAAAGTCAGCCAACCCTCCTTGCTCATCTGTACAAACTAACCCCACCCTCCTGTTCAACTCCTATATAATAAACACACTGAGTTTCTGGGAGTGCTGTGGCTTCTCCAGAACCCAGCCTTCCTGACCCCAGCTTTTCTGTGTCTGTGTGTCTGTCCTCCTTTTCATCCCCTCTGTTCCAGTTAGTTCAAACCCTGGAGCCATGGAAGGACTTGGCAACTGATCAAGTCTAGGTCTGTGGCAGACCAGAGGAGAGGCCGGCGGCCTCAAAGGTCATCCAGTCACAGAGGGAAGTGTGACAGCAGGACAAGGCAGCGCTCAGGGTCCCAGGCAGCCCTTCCCCATCATCACTGCTCCCAGGATCTTTAGTTTTCCACGTCCGTGTGTCCATCTGTTTAGATGCCAATACAAGTTTCTGAGTTTCCTTTAACGTGTGTGCCTCTTGTGAGGAAAACTTCGTGAAGTCTCAAAGAATGACTGTAAGAGCGTGTCACAGCCTAATACAGCAAGGATTCTGGTATCCTGAAGAGATTCTTCAAGTTAAAGTAGAACTTAAATATAAAATTTACATTTGTTTTACAGTCCATTGCCCCCTCCCAGGCAAAGAACATGATCTCATAGGGAACAGAGTATGGAGGGGGGCCTCACTTTTCTAATTTGTCATGTTTATAGGCTCAGACGGCTCTTTAAATCAGAAAGCACACATATGTAACATCCCCCTTAAACACCATAAATAAAGGGAAACCACGTGGAGTTGGCCTGCCAAGTGTCCTGTTGTCTTCCCAGCTCCTCAGCTTCCTCAGAGACATGGAAAGAATGAGGCGCATGTGTCTGCATCTGTGGGGCCAGCCTGCTGGACAGGATATCACCATCCCTGCCCACTTTGCTGCTTTTTGTTCACAGCGGAACAGGAAAACCTGCTTTCCTGCTTTCTCAATACTAACCGGGTTGGTCCTGCAAGGGAAACATCCCCTCTGGGTACATACACCCCAAGGCTGCATAGGAGAAAAACAAAAGCTGGTCCCGAGGGTTGCCCCCAGGTCTGTGGCTCATTACACTGGCAAAAGAGAAAGAGTTAGGACTTCACAGAGTGAAAGCTCCAGAAATAGCCTTGCTGGTGGAAGGAAGGTCCACTGGGCACCCCTCAAGACGCCAGCTTTCTCAGAAAGAGAAGAAAGAGAAAGGAAAAGGCACAGGCATAGTGAAGCACTGCCCAGAAAACACAGTCCGCTGGGAGACTCACGCTCAGGCCAGACTGCAGAGTCAAGGGGGACAGGGGCAGGACACATAAGTCAAACAGGAGCCTCAGCTACCTTCCTTCTGGATTTCACAGACATCTTTGTAGAAAGAGAGAATCAAAAATACGTAAGTTATTGGGAAGGGAAGGAAGCAGTGAGCTCTGAAAGCAGGCAGGGCAGCATGAACTCGTTCTCCTGGGGAAAAGCTAGAGAAACTGAAAGGCAGATGTGAAAGGCAGCAGTCAGTACTGCAACCTTATTAGTTAAGACGCAGGCAGCAGGACTGGTGTTAGGGCACCAGAGGAAAACAGTGTCTCAGAGAGACTAGATCCACCATCATATGGAGCAAAGGAGTTCACGAGGGAGCCGAGAACATGGATTCATTTATAATTCTTCAGTCTACATGGTGATTTTGCCTGTTATTTGGAAACACTGAAGAATTTCACATCCAAACCAGAACTAGGCCCCTATGCACAAGATAATCACATTTCTCTTTGCTTACCTACAGCAAGTTAACTACAGGGCTGTGTATGACATAGGAAACAAGTTTCCAGGCTATATGTTCTTTCTGTAAATTGTTGTTTATGAGACCACTGTTTGTAAGGTCTCCTGTAATTTTCCCTTAAAGAAGAGAATGGAAGCCAGGCATGGTCGCCCGTAGTTTCAATCCCAGGACTCTGGAGGCTAAGGAGGGAGGACCAGGAGTTCCAGGCTAGCCTGGGCTACATAGGGAATTCTAGGCTAACCTGGGGGAAAGAGGGGAGAAAGGTAAGGGGAAAAGGAGGAGGGGAGAGAGACTGAGATTCATTGAGATTTATCAGAACATTGGTATGAATTCAGAATGTCAGCCATGAAGACCCAAAGGTAGAAAGCAGCTGGGGGGGAGGGGTGTTGTCCATGGCTAAGCCTGTATTGGCCACGGCTGGGTAGTGGGTAGTTTAAAGCAGACTAACTGGATGGCTTTTAAAACACTCTGAAAAATGAAGGCCCCTAATGGCTCCTGGCTAATCCTTTCTTTGGTGAAGAATCTCATCTGTCTAGGACAGTTTATCTGGAAGCAGATAATTCTACACTGTCCCCAGTCCTGTGCAACAGCGGTGTGTGTTCTCAGATCTCCGCCTCACAGCCCTCCTGGTTCTGGTCATGCATGGCTGACATCTAAGGCTGTACTTAATACCTCCTGCCTAATACCATCTTCACCTGCCCAGGGAGCAAACTTACAGCTGCCTGGTGGTGCAGAGGGCTCCAGAGCAGACATACATACACACACACACACACACACACACACACACACACACACACACGCATGCATGCATGCACAGCACACCCAAATCTAAAACTAATCAAATATTGGGGGAAGAAGGCTACTGCTGCAGAGATGAGTGAGCATCAGGAGCACTGGTTGCTCTTCCAGAACTAGAGTTCAATTTCTATCACCCACATAACAGTTCATAACAGTCTGTGACTCCAGTTCCAGGGGATCTGACAGCCTCTTCTGGTCTCCACAGGCACCATACACACATACATGATACAGAGATATACATGCAATCAAAACATTCAAACATAAATTTTTTAAAAAAGAATCAAATTGGCTCTATTGCTGAAATTTCTTCATATGTATGTGGCTGCAGCATGGGTATGAATGTGGTGTATGCACTTGTCATCAAGGAATGGCATATGGAAGCCAGAGTTGAAGTCAGGTGTCCCCCTGCATCACCTCCTTCCCTGGCTTTTGAGACAGGATCTTTCACTGAACCTGGAACTTGCTGATACAGCTAAACAACTGGCCAGCAAACTCCAGGGCTGTGCCTGTGTCCTTCTCACTGCTGCATTATGGGTACAAACCGCAGGCCCAATTTTTCTATGAATGTTGGGGACACAAGCATTGGTCTATTTGCAAATGATTATTTTAAACTGAGCCATCTCCTGGCTTCCCGAAACATCTCAGTGTGATTTATGCATCTAAATCCAGCTCAGTGTCCATCTGTGTCCTGGTCACCAAACCCCAGTGACACAGAACTCAAGCCTTGGGGTCTTCCATCACAAAGGCCCACAACAAGGAATACAGTCAATCCTCCACACCTGGCTTTTGTCCACCTGTGCCAAACCTGGTTGGCTGAATCTGCACCCCCAATCTCCTTACGACTCAGCAGACTCAATGACCCCCGACTCTCCAAGTGTACCCTATGATGCTATTCCTCTGAGTCCCCATTCCCATCCATCCTCTTCTCCCAGATCTATGTTCAGCTTTAAATGCAATACCCTCTGAGCTCCATGGGTCCTTCTTCTTTTGGAGTCCACACCTGGAGGTCACGCCTCTCTCCTGAGGCCCCTTCCATATTTTACTTATGCCTCCCCAATGATACAACCGTATATAAAACTTATCTTACAATCCTCCTATCCTAGCTTGTCAACCAATGGGACAGGAAATGTCTAACTCATTCTAGTTTACCAAAGCATCTCCCCAGTGCTGGGCACGAAATAGCATTCTACTTGGCACACAATAGTGACTCAGCAAATGAGTGAAATTAAAAATCTACAGGGCTGGGAACATGGGTCAATAGGTAAAAGTATTTGTTGTGCACTCATGAAGACCTGAGTTCAAATCCCCAGGACCCATGTAAAAAACCAAGAATGTCTATATGAGCCTGTAAACCTAGTGTCGGAGGAAGGGAAAAAATAGGTGGATCCTGGGCATAAAAAACAAAGCATCTGGTTCAGGGAGAGACCTCATCTCAAGGGAGAGGACCATACAGTGACAGAGGACACTATGGTTTTTTCCTCTGTCTTTGTCATCCATGTTTACAGGCATTGCACCCCATATTCTCATATATACAAAGCATGCACACAGACGTGCTCACACACACTACCTATTAAGATTATTCAAACAAGTTTTCAAGCATTCGTAAAAGTTATATATTTTATACTTCTATTTCCAAAAAAGCTGAGTTCAGTTCTGCTACAATTTGACCTGAGCTGGTCATAACCTCCATTCTTTCTTCCAGAGTCAAACTGCCAAGGAGGCTCTCGAAGGGGCATCAACAGAAAAAACGCTCCCCGATCCTCCTCCCATCTAGATTCCGTGGCTCTTGAAGGCAAAGTCGGTGTCTTGACTAGTGTTTGCCGTTCAGTGTTTGGGACATGAACTAAACACAACCAGGGAGCTGGCAAGAGACTATCCGGCCTTGGCGCACACCCTTAATCTAGCACCAGGGAGGCAGAGGGATCTCTGAGTTTGAAACTAGCCTGGTCTACACACTGAGTTTCAGGACAGTCAGGGCTAAATTGAGACTCTGTCTCTCAAAAGCAAAACAAAAAAAGAAATTTAAAACAATTACAATGGCATTGGTTATTTTTCTGTTAACTTTTCTGTTAATAATAAAAAATGACATTAAATTTTTATGATATTAATTTAAAAAATTCTTAAAAGCCTAAAAATTACTCAAAATCTGCTCAGTACCCCACAAGCACTAACACACAAATCCCTGACCCAGCAATGTGTGTCAGGGAGGGGGAGTCTGACCTCTGCCCCCTGCCCTCCCAAAGGTCACTGAAGGTAGAAAGGGTGTCAATCCTGCACTAAGCTGGCTCTCAATCCAATGAAAGGGTCGGAAAGAATCCGTTCTATGGCTTACACCCAGTGCTGCTGGTCAGGATCTCCCCACCATGTAGGTGTCACATGCAGGCATTTGGTCAAGAAGCAAGGACCGCCACAGGCAGAGTCTAGTGATGTGAGGTGTCTTTCTGTACACTGTGCAAATGCGTTATTTTTGGTTGGTAAGGAGGCTGTTTTGGCCTATCACAAGGCACTTTGGTGGCAGGCGGGAAATCCATCCAGTGGAAATAAAGAAAAAGAAGGGTGGAGTCAAAGAGATGCTGCAGGTAAAGCCACTGAACACGTGCCAACACATAAATTAAGAGAAATGGCTGAAGATGTAAAAGCTAGTTGGCAATAAGCCTGAGCCATAGTCTAGACAGTTTCTAATTAATATAAAGCTTTGTGTGATTATTTGGGACTAAGCAGCTATGGGACTATTGGTCCAGACCTCAGGGTTAGGATGGACCAGACAGGTCAGAAAGTCCTGACTACATGATATGCCACATTCAGTGAGCTATGGCAATTCTCCCAATGAGATGCTGGGACAATCTTGGTGAGACCAGGCTGGGTTTTACTTCCTAAGGTAGAGAATATTCAACATGCCAAGACTCCACACACGCACACACACCACATATACACACACACACCACATACACACACACACATGCACACACACACACCACATACACACACACACCACATACACACACACCAAACACGCACACACACCACATATACACACACACACCACATACACACACACACCACACACCCACACCACATACACAAACACACCACACACGCACACACACCACATACACACACCACATACACATGCCACATACACACACACACCACACACCCACACCACACACACACACACACCACACACACACACCACACACACACCCACACCACATACACACACACCACACACACACATACCACATATACACACATACCACACACGCACACACATATACACACACACCACACACACGCACACCACGTATACATGCACACCACATATACACACATACCACACACACGCACACACCACATATACATGGTTAACCGTAAACTTTCAAATATGCCAGGCATGATGTCACATACCTTTGATCCCAGCACTCAGGAGATAAAGGTAAGTGGAAGTCTGTGAGTTCAAGGTCTACAGAGGGACTTCTGGACAAGCCAAGGCCCTATAGTGAGACCCTGTTTCAGAAACAAAAAGAAAGAAAGAAAGAAAGAAAAAACAAAACAAACAACAAAAAAAAATGGAAGGAGAGAGTACACAACCTTTTCTATAATAAAACAATTGGAACCAAAATTACCACGTGTAGTTATTTTCAGCCAAGACAACACAGTCAGAAAGGTAAAAGGCCCTACATAAACACCAGTTTTTCTAGCTACAGTGTGAGACTGTATAAACATATTCCAGGTAGAAGACCCAGGAGGAGGGGGCAGTGAGAAGAGACTCAGTGGTCAAGGGCACTCACAGCTTATGCAGAGGCCCCAGGGTTCTGATAGCCTTTTCTGGCCTCCAAAAACACCGGGCAGGCATGTAACACATATACATACATGCATGCGTGCAAATAAAACATTCACACATATAAAATAAATCTTTGAAAAAATAATACCCAGAAAAGCACTGGCACTACAAACAGCCCTCTTCCTTCACCGGTTTTCATGAGATGGAGTTTGTGATGGTTCATTTGTTTTTGTTTCATCCTAATACTCCTTACACAGAAACGTAAAACTTCCTTCTGAGCTTACAGACTCATGAATGTCAATTCCACCTTCAATCTGGCCTAAAACTAATAAGACACACACAGGCGGGGATTCTGATTAGCGTGGTCTGTAAAGTTACTTGAGATGAAAACAAACAACATCTAAGCAATTATTTCCCACCATCAGGGGAAAATCCCTTGGACCAGGAGTCAATAAAGCAGATTTTGTTCTGGCTTTTAACACTAGCTATGACCACAGACCATCTCTTACCCACAATGGACCTCATCTGCCTCTAAAATTAGGAAGCTAGACCAAGTCAGCCTGTAAATGACCTTACATCTCCAAAAAGTAAGCTCCCATCAGTACACCACACGTTACTCTCAGCCCAGAGAATTTGTGGTACTTTCCAGAAGGTTCAAATTCAGCACTGAGGAACTCTCACAAAATTGTGATGTAAATGTATCTTGGCCAGGCATAGCGTCTGTAATCCCAGCACCCAGTAATCTGAGGTTGGGGGACTGCCTCCAGGTTGAAGCCCACCTAAGCTATAAAGTGAGTTCAAGGCCAGTCTGAGTCTAAGACTGTCTCAAGAACAGAAAAAAATATCATATAAAAATACACAGATACAGGCATTCTCTAACCATTCCTTTAGAAGAAAAATAAAATGTCAATGTTACTCGAGTAACTGTACGTAAGTCAGTTATTTCCCTGGCCTTCAGTTTCCCCACTAAAAAACAAACAAACAAACAAACAAAACAGACTAAAACCCAGAGAATTAAAATCATCCAGATATTCCAGAGGCTCAAACAAGATGAGTTTTGTTTGTTTTGTTTTGGGGGGGAGGAGTTAGACATTATAAAATTATCAAACACAAAATTTCATGATTTCACATGTACCTCTTTTTATAAGCAATAAATTCAAAGTCCTTGGCTGTTTGACAGAAGCTGTGTGTGTGTGTCTGTGTGTGTGTGTGTGTGTGTGTGTGTGTGTGTGTCCAAGTGTGTACAGGTGCATCTGGGAGTCAGACGCCAACCTCAGATGTCATTCCTCAGGATCCATCCACTTTCTATTCTGAGACAGGGTCTCTCACTGGGGCCTGAAACTCACCAATTAGAATAGGCTGTTGGGCCAGTGAGCTCTATCATTCTCCACCTCCCCAGCACACAGACTGCAAGCAGACACCAGCACACACCACTATGCAGGTTCTCATGTTTGTACAGTAACCACTTTACCAACGGTCTTAGTTGGGTTTCTATTGCTGTAAAGAGACACATAGCCATGCAGGTCTTACAAAGGAAAACATTTCATTGGGGTGGCAGCTTACAGTTCAGAGGTTTAGTTCATTAATGTCATGGTGGGACATGGTAGCATGCAGGCAGGCATGGTGCTGGAGAAGGAGCTGAGAGTTCTTACATCTTGATCCCAAAGCAACAGGAAGTGATCTGAGATACTGGGAGTGGCTTGAGAATGTGAGACCTCAAAGCCTGCCTCCACAGTGAAACACTTCCTCCAACAAAGTCATACCTCCTTCAACTAAGTCACACCTCCTAATAGTGCCTCTCCCTATGTGCTTAAGGAGGCCAATTACATTCAAACCACCACACCAACCGAGCAATCTCTCCAATCCCAGCTGACAATATTTTGCTACCAAAATACTCATGTGGTCTCACCTTGAGAACTTATCACCATGCACACCTGTACAGGCACTCATACCTTGGAAACACATGGCTATGCTCACCTGTACAGGAGCTCACACCTCGGGAACACATCCCCATGCACTCTTGTACAGGCACTCACACCTTCAGAACACATCGCTATGCACACCTGTACAGGTGCTCACAAAGACGAAAATCCCTATTTGATTGTTAACTCACGAAAGTCGTACACCTGAGAATCTTCAAACATGCAAAGAACATGTCCCATTCCCGCCTTTTCCTGTATTGTCTTTCTTGCTGAAATAGTTCACTCTCTGTACTCCTCCACCCCACTTCATCCTTACTGGATATTCTAAGTGTGCATCAAGAATTGTTCTCATAAGTGAGAACATGCTTAAGGGCGATATGACTTTCCCCCAGGCCCAATAACAGAAGGTACTGAGTGGGCACTTACTGTGTGCCAAGCTCTACTTTAGTGCTCATATGCTAACAGCCTCATACGCAGCCACTCAGTTCCTCACAAAGTTCTCTGGGATAAGTGCTATTAGGGTGTCCATAATCCAGGTGCAGAAACAGAAACAGGAAATGGGAGGAGAACTGACTGGAGCCCCCTGAGCCCAGGTGCCACTCACTGCCATCCAGAGCAAGAGCACTGCTGTAGGCCACCAACACAGTGAAGCAGCAGTGATCTGCAGCAAAGGCCACTTTGCCATCACATCTGTGAGCTCATCAAGTGTTGTCACAGACAAAACGTTGCTTATTCTTTTTGCAAGTAAATCATTTTATGTGTAGGCGGCTATAACCTGTTTTTACTATGGTAAACATCCTTCATTCGAACATATTCATATCTACATGACTAAACGTGCATTTTCTGCCAAGACAAAATTTCTAGAGGCTGTAAAGATAGCTCAAGGGCACTCACTGCTCCCAGGTTCAGTTCCCAGCACAGACAGTAACTTATGACTGGCTGCAGTACGGTTCCTGGAGATCTGAAGAATCCTTCTGACCTCTGTAGCATCGGGAACTCACATGGTGCACTTACAATCACGCAGACCCTCATGCACATAAAAAAGAAATAAACCTTTCAAGATTTCTGAAAATGCAGTATGCCAAACTAAGAGTTTTAGAATAAACACCAAGGGAGTCAAATGTGACCCTGTGTGGCTCACTTTCAGATTAGCAGTGAGCAAATGAGAAGCAGCCAGTGTCACACACCACCACTGTAAACAAGGAAGGCTGCACTGTGACAGCTCAGAGCTCTACCAGATCAAATGTGCCCTGATGAATCCAGATGTGCATCCACAGGTGATTCAAGGTGTAAATGTGGGGAGAAAGAGGCACAGAGCGAAAGCTAGCAAATCGAAGAGACACAACTACTGTCCTGGTACTTCTTCCTGGCTTGTGGGATGCGTCGCCAATGGTTAAGTGGGCCTCAACTTACAACAATCCTCCTGCCTCAGCTCCCTTACAGCTTGGGTGACAGGTATGCACCACCATACCTGGCTGATAATTTTAATTGATGGTACCTGACCATTGTTATGTTTTTAGAAAAACGAATTCCTAAATACCTAACTTAAACAGCACACTTGGATGCGCTACAGAGTTTGGAAAAAACAAATAAATGCTAAAGGAATGAGTCTTTGTATTTAAAATGTGTGGCCGCTTTAAAATATTACCAGTTAGAGTGCTGTGGCTTGCATTTTCTAGACTAAAGCAAATGTAAAGTCAACCTTATGATTCACATCAGAGACTATGGAGGAATTTCCACGGGTGACAAGAAACGAGCACGCTGGGCTGTGTACGCTGACTGCTAATCTGACACCAGGAGGGAAAGTGGAATAAAGTCAATAGAAAAGTGGGCACAAGGACGACACTCAGAGGACCTGGGAACAAGAAGGGAGAATGTGAGACCTGGCTGGTGTATTATTTTTAGTGAATTTGTTTATTCATCGAGGGAAAAGTACTGTAGGACATGGTAGCTCATGGCCATAATCCCAGCAGCACGCAGGAGGATGAGACAGGAGCATGGCCTATGAGACTGAGGGCTAGCCTAGACCACAGTGGGTGCCAGGCCAAGCCTGGGCTACAGAGCAAGATCTTGCCTCAAAGAAAAAATGTACATACAAGTTTGCCGTGTTTGTCTCTGTGTGTGTATGTACACTGAGATTCTGCTGTATACCAGGCACTGGGGAACCATAGTAAACCAACAGTCAATGTGACAGATTATTAAATTTGTATACAAATGATCATGAATCCCAGTGAACAGCACAAAGGAAAAGGAGTGACTAGGAGGGTCCATCTTAGTGTATAGGCAGATGGAGTACTGAGAACACGGGGCATGCCCAGTGTATAGGCAGATGGAGTACAGAGAACAGGGGCATGCCCAGCAGCTGAGAGGGACGGGACACGGGTAATTACTACCCCCTCTGCGGAGGCCTCAGTGAGCAGGAGGGGCATCTCCTAAGGAGCACCCTAAACACCAAGGGTCATGGCAAACACTGGGTGTCTTCAAGATGGAGCACCAAAGCTGGGGTGCTCCAGCATAGGGTGAGGATGGCGTGAGAGCTAAGCCAGAGCCCAGAGAAGGACCCTGGTCCCAGCTCTGCAGAGTGGGAGACAGAGAGAAGGGGTGCCAGGCTGTAAAAGCTATCAGTATGGCTTACCCGAGATTTGAGTTCTGCTTTTCCAGTCTGTCACTGCTGGGTATGGCCTTTCCTGCCTTAATCCAAGAATGAGGAGTGGAAACAGGAAGACCATGATCTCCAGCTCATCATCCACCACACAGCAGAAACTCAGGATCAGGCTGGACGGCACTACCAGACTATCTCAAAACACACATGCTCGGAGGGTTGAAGAATTGTCCTCCGATGCCCTTTGGAGTTGTGGCCACAGGGCGTCCTTAGGCCATCTACATACATGAGCTTCGTAAGCCTGCCACCACACTCCTCTTATCCTCCACAAAGATTCAAGGTGCATCCAAAACAGTGGCTGTTTGCATCAACCCAGGTCACAGGAGAGGATCACCTGGGCACGCAACCGACTCTCAAAGTGGAGGTAGTGTGATGAGGACACCTTGTGGCCCTAAGAAACCTAGATTTGGGGGTTCTCAGACCATAAGGAATGAGTCAGGACATGACAGAACCTGACAAGCAGAAATTCAGAATCAACATGATGAGACAATGTTCCTCAACAGGAGCATAAAACGGCCAGTCATCTCAGCACATGCCTTTAGTTCCACAACACTCAGGAAGCTGAGGAAGGCAGATCTCTGAATCTTGTCTACACAGTGGGTTCCAGGCCAGCCAGGACTGCAAAGAGAGACTCTGTCTAAATAAACAAAGAAAGACAAAAATGAAAAAAG
This sequence comes from Sigmodon hispidus, assembly GCA_004025045.1. Lineage (NCBI taxonomy): Eukaryota > Metazoa > Chordata > Mammalia > Rodentia > Cricetidae > Sigmodon > Sigmodon hispidus. The sequence goes on from PVIH01008671.1 coordinate 64,420, forward strand.
GGTTCTGATTTGGGATGAAAAGTGAGACTTTATGATTCAACGCTACCAAGTTCAAGCACTGATGAGAAAGTCCAGGCCAGGCACCAAGAGAGGCAGAAAAGCAGGGCTGAGCCATCAAACCTCTGAAAGCCCAAGGAGGGGAGAGAATGAATTGTACAAGCCCAGCAGAGCATCCCTGAGGCTGAGCAGAGCAGGGGGCGGAGTGAAGGAGGCAGCCAGGGACACAGGAAGGAAGGTCAGAGAGAGACCAGAGGGGTCCACCCTACGAGGACAGAACTCAATCACAGAGGCCAGGAGGCTGGGGTGATGAGGACACAGGCCGACCCAGGCTGAAGGAAGGCTCCACAGCCAGGTCTGAGAGCAACCAGGGCCTTAGAGACTACCTCCACCTGTGACCGTCTACAGTCAGCACACAGATGACTCCCACGTCTCTATCTTTCTTTTCCCCAGTTTGGTCAGTCTGGGGGAATCCATTTTTTTTTTCTACATGACATAGAATTGGAGGTGCTCAAATATACAACAGGAATGAAGTTAACTGGTCTTCCTACAAAAAAAAAAATAGTAAAAGTAAGCACAAATTGTAGGACTAGGAAAAGGGCATGGGGGGAATCAAAAGACAAGTCATGGCCTTTCTACAGCACCACGTCCAAAAGACAGGAACCATTACTCGTGATCAGGTTCATGTTGAAGGCTACACAGGCACCATACAGATAGATTTGTGCTAGAGAAAATGTTACCACAGGAACACCCCTTCAAACTCATTCTTATGAAACTGCAACCCCTATCACATTGGATGGCTTATGCTCAAAATCATGTGGGGCTTTGTTGTTTGTGTTTTAAAATCTGAGTTTCTTTGGAATGAGCATGCACTGCAGCTAAATGGTTTTTCTCTTTATCTCCCTCCCAATATCCCTTCAGATCCCCGTGCAGTTCTCTATTGCACTGCAGAGACTTTGTAAAATCACATCTTGTTTCATGCTTATAAATATTCCAACCTGGATTTTACTTCCTTTAATAGTGATTTTTAGCTCCAAACAGCCACATTTACAAAATCTTAGTAATGTGTCAGACCATATTCTTGGAGTTTTGACAGTATTTACTCCACAAAACTCTGAATCAGTACTACAGGAACACCCACCTTTCACACATGAAATTTTGGGCCCTCAGAAGCTCAGCACTCTTCATGTTACATACAGTTAGTAACCAAGCCAGGGTGTTCCATAAGCGAAAGCCCTGCCCACAGCCAAGACTGATCCACCGCCTTCCATGGTATCTCCTAAGGACATTCTTGAGTCCTTCTTCAAACACAAAGCTTTGGCAGCTTTTTAAGTGGCCTGCATTTTATTTAGACCACAGTATAACCTTCACACAGTTTGCATATGGTCAGCATTTCACACTTTCTGCCCTGAATGAGCAACACTGACTTCAGTACACATTTTGGGCCTGAAGTGTCAGTAATTTTAAATACTGAGCCATGGAATGGGAGCATGCTAAGGTTCTTGGTGGGTGTGAGTGTGTCGTGTGTGTGTGTTTGTGTGTGTGTCTCTCAAAGTGCAAAGGGTTTACATCATCCATCATGTTATAAAACTCCAGGAGACAGTTCTCATAAAATATTGTGTGAACAAGGAGCCTGCAATTGTGAAGTAAACTAGCACTACAAACCAAAGTGGTACAAATGCCTCTTCTCTGGCAGGCAGAAATGGTATCTTGTTTTGATTAATTTTTTATTACTAAGAATAAATCCTTTGTTGTTTTATTACAAATTGGCTAACTATAGCTTCTTTTTTTGAGGAATTGCCTATTAATTGATGACGTTTGCTTTTTATTCCTA
>PVIH01008671.1:66350-89137 GCA_004025045.1 Sigmodon hispidus
ACACACACATGCACGCACGCACACACGTACACACACGCACGCACACACGTACGCATGTATAACCAACTATGGGACTTATCCCTGGGGAAGACTCTCAGAGCACTCTTTTTTAAAACAAACAAACAAAAACTCAAATACAACAGACATGGGCAGATGACACCAGAGAACAAGCACTGTGTCTGAGTTCATTGACTGTTAACTAGATGCCACTTGTGATGACGAACAGAAGTTTCACAGTAGCCAGAGTGGCTAAGAGCTGGGGGTGAAAGTTCAAGACCCAGCCCTTCCACGTATGGGGAGGACCTGAGAGGACTGACCCTTCTGTAAGTAAAATTCTCACAGACTCCAGAGTTACCAAGATATCCAGTCCTTCCTACACTAAGATAATAAAAGCTCCTATTTGTAAATAATTCTGTATGCCTTGTTTTGAAAGCTTTTGTTGCTTTATAAGTCTTACTATGTGGCCCTGGTTGCCTGGAGTGCACAGATCTGCCAGCCTCTGCCTCACCAGTCCTGGAATTGAAGGTGTATGCAACCATGCCCAACCTGCATACATTTTCTTAAATTCTTTTGGTGTGCGATTTTTGAAGCAGGCTCTCATTCTGTAGCCTCGACTAAGCTGAAACTCATGGTGCTTCTCCTGCCTCAGTCTCCTCAGCCAAGGTTACAGGAATGAATCAGCATGGTGGCCTCCGACCTACACCTCTAACTTAATTTCAATAGTGTTCCTGCGTACTGTCATCTGTCTTGACATAGGTGACTGCAGTGTCTGCCTCTTTAGAACATATACTCTAAGCAGACAAAGAACTGCTGCCCAGGCATCTTCTCAGCACCCAGCAGTGCTGGAGCCCAGAAGAAACATCTAGAATGTGAGTAACAGTTTCACAGATTCTTTCCTCCTCATTCAACCAAATTCAGGGCATTACTCATGTACAGACTGCCCCTAGCATTCAAATGTACTAGGAACTAAAGAAATGAAACCTGCTGTTGATTATCTAACTGGAGATGCGCCTCCACCCTGCTTCCTGTATTTTGGGACATTTCTGTTTGTTAGGACTCCACCAGAGGGTAGAAAAAGACGGGGAGAGCTCAGGCCAGTTCAGTTGTAAAATTTCTAACATATCTGATCTACAGTTATAGCCAAAATGAGGTTTTACCTTATCTGAGGATTTCAAAGAACATCCCTAACTGGGGTCTCATGTTACCTCAGATAACACAGGATGGGTGAGGGAGGCCTCAAGCAGAGTACAGGATATTATCTCCCCACGCCTCTGGCCTGCCTGCCTTCTCTAGTAACACAAAAGAAAAGCCAGGGATGACCTGACCTGGGTCATTTCACTTCACATTGCTGTATCTTAACAGGGTGTGGAACGGTATCCTTGGCAAGGGCTTGCCATCCAAGGAGAGTTTGAAGCAGAGCATACGGAGATAAGATCAGTAGGACAGAGGGACAGGCAGCCAGATGACTTGTATGTCAATACCCAAGTGTAAGGCCATCTGCAAACCTAGCCAGTGCCATGACACACACGTTTCAAAGAAAGGCTCTTCTCATGCTTTGGTTATGTTCTCTTAGATCTGGGCTGTTCTGACACTGTCTTTACACAGCTGACAGTCTTGAGCTAAAATTCCTTCAGGAATCCAAAAGCAATCACAACTCGACCCTGGGAGGGGACTCAGTCCTGGCATTCCTGCCAGGGAAGCATATATTCTAACCTGAAGCAGTTGGCCCTCTCAACTATTCTAAATCATGGAAAGCAAGTTCCGCATTGGTGACGATTCTCAATCATAACCAAAAATCAAGAAATATTTTTCCTACACCTAAGAATGTCACTGATAGTATCTGTACTGTTGCTAAAAATCACAGCCTGTTAGGTTCAGGTGAAGGACTCTGAAAACATCTAGTCTAACCTGTTAACAGAGCAAGAGCCCTGAGGTCCACAGAAAGAGCAATAAATCAAGTGACTGTCAGTGGCTGCCAGAACACAGGCCGGCCCTGAGAACTTTAACTTACTGCTCCCAGCAACTCTAAATACTGTACCCACTCCGAAGACGAGTAAGCAGAGCCCTACTAAGGCTATGTGGTAGTAACACACACAGCTAAGAACACAGAGAGCTAGAAATACAACCATGCTCTGAACTGCTAAACTACAAGGATTAGACCAGAATCCTCATGGAGACTTTTTACAATATAAATAATTCTAAGGTTCATGAATAAGCTAAGCATGTCTTTAAAGGCCTGCAAAACTTTTGTGAATCTTTCAAAAGCAATCAAATGGTTTATTTAAGAAACTTGAAAAACATTATATTATTAGTGTCATTTTTAAAAAGCATTACAGTCGTGTAAGAAACTATTCCTAGTTTCTAAAAGTAAATACTAGATATATAGAGGTGAGACGTGTCAAAAAGCTCTGAGAGTCACACTCACCAGGAAGGGAGGGAGGAAGGGGGAGGAGGAAGAGACGGAAGGAGGGAAATGGGTGCACATAAACCAAATTTGGCAAAATCTTGGTAACTATTAAGTGAGATGATGAAACAAAGGTTTCCAATGGTAATCTCAATGTTTGTATATTTAATCCTAAGCTGCTCAAATTAATATAAGATGATGTAGAAGTGCCCACAGTCCACCAAAGGGGAGGGAGATCTATTGAACAATGATGTCTGTATAAGCACAGGTCCCCGTCTTTCTTCAAAGTTCTCATCGCCGCAAGCTTAAGCTCTGAACTGTCTCATCCTCAGTATGGAAGGCTTGGGAAGAGCTAGTTAAATGTGTACATCGTTAATTGTCTTAGGACATCTTCAGGACTGCTTTATGAGTCAGCTGAGGAGAACATTTACTGAGCATTTGGTACGCTGTGGACATTAGGCCAGTACTAACCCAAGTTACCAAAAGCAGAGTTGATCAATTTTTTCTTACACCTAAACATGGAAGGATGGAGCACGGCATGGCTGCTGCCCGGCCTCCTGAGAGAATCGGGATCACCTTAGGTCCTCATAGGACAAAGATGGGCTGGAATTTATGTGACAGGTGTACCTGCTGTGACTTCCTGGCAGACACAGGAGCAGCAGGAGGAAAAGGGAAGGTGAGATTTATGGGTAATTTTTAGTGTCTTGACAGCTCCCCCAGACTCCTCCCATGTACTGCGCGCTGCATCCAGCCCAGGAGCCTTCCCTACACCTAAGCTGGTGCATTTGCTTCCTCATATTTTATAATTATTTCATCAGACAAATGATCATGGGCAGACAAATAGACAAGATTGAGACACCAGCAAGGTGTCTGGCTATTTATAATTAAGAGTGTCAAGTAAAATACATACTAAAAGTGTCGTTTGATGAAGACAGCAAAAGCATGTCACATACGGGAATACTATTTCCACCAGGCCACTGTCAGGTCATCTTCACGCAGGACTGCAGTACATGGGTGATTACTGGTACCCTGCCTTCGGTATCATCCCTGTGTTCTCCCTAAATGGCTTATTAACACTAGTAACTTCTCTTCAGGGAATAGGGGGCACTATGAAATCATAGCACAATAAAATGTTTCATTGATTCTATTTTTCCTAACACTCTGATGAGCATAGCACCCCAATCAAGACAGAAGAGGTCTAGCTATGAGGAGAGATGCCACTGAAGTGGATGTTTTTCTCCTCTGACATATTCTCTCTGGCAACTCCAGAAAGCTAACAAGCCATGGTGCCTCAGCACCAGAACTTAGCAAGGGTTATCAAAGAGATGGCAGGTCCTGTTCCCAGTGTCTGCTCTATTCTTCAAATGATCACCTTCTATGAAACTGAAAAATAAAACCTCTTATCACAGATCAAACTGAAGTTTGAAAAATCTAGGGTGAGTTAGCAGGGCTGGCAAAGGACAGAAAACTAAACTGGACAGACAGGATACCGATGTGAACACCAACCTACACCAACACCGTTCATGCAATCCTGTCGGCCCAGGAAAAGCATCGATGGCCACTAAACAGAAGCATCTGCCCTGTGTTCATAAACAATGCTCCTTGGCAATCTCCTCCCCAACACACACACACAGCACCACAGAGGCCACAGATGATTACTTCCAAGGCCCATCTCCTCACATGTTCCAACAAACACACCCACAAACAAGTCCCCTTCAAAAAACAAATGTCAGTAGAGCTGTTAAAAGTTTCCAGCTGCCCTAAGGAGCTCCTTCCAGCACAGACTGCTGCTCTCCCGGAACCAGCCCAGCGATCTGAGCGTGCCCTCTTTTCCAAATCCACCAGGGCCGTCGCTGACTGTGGAAAAGTTGATTTTAAAAACTTCACCTTCCTCACACCCAGAAGAGGCCTGTTCTCCCCAGAGTTGCTGCCAAGAATAGGTTCATCTTGGTCTGCTTTGCTCTGCGAGCCTCAAATCCCCAGACTTTAAAGCAATTTACAGGGAGGATGAAATGAGCAAGCCCACCCCTAGCCAGTCATAATAAACCTCCCGATGCCAGCTCACGACACTGGGCAGAGATCGGTCCACCCAAAGCATCCACGGGAACATCTCCACGCTGGACCCTCGGGTGGGTGGGTTCGACCTCACCTCATCTTACACTCTGCTGGGCCAGGGCACCTGCCAAGTGCCCCCACCCCTAGGACAACAACCGACGATGAGGTGGAGGACAGTAACTTCCCAGTTGGCAGAGGACAGGTAACGTGGGGGCAGGGAAGCGGACAGAGGCGGAAATTTCCCAAGAAGAGAGGAACAGCCCTGGGAGGGCAGGCTCAGACTCTGGAAGTTGTCCCAAGAGCTCTCCCTGCCGCCCATCCTGCCCACCCGAGACCTTTCCCTCTCCGCTCGACCACTAACCAGGCCCGCCCGCCACCTGCGCGCCTCGCTCACCAGGAGCACCGAGCCGCGCACCACCTCCGACACGCTCTGCCGCAGCTCTGCTGCCGTGCCGGGCTTGCTCAGCGCCCGGGTGAACTTCCGAGTCTCTGCCGACGCGGGGAGCGACTGCTGCGCCATCCTCTGGCCGTCGCCGCGGGCCCCGGAGCGCGCGGTCCGGCTGGATCGCGCCGCCACCAGGTGCGCCCCCGGCACGCGAACCCGGGGCTCTGCCGGGTCGCCGGGCGCAGAAGCCCAGGCCACGCCCTCTGTCCGCGTCACGCCCCGAGGTGTCTCCCTCCGGCTCCCGTGCCTGCAGCAGCGCCTGGGCTCACTCGGGACTATGTTGCGTTCAGCGACCGCTGCGGCTCCCCCATGCCACCGACCTTCGAGAGCGGCCGCCTCCTAGGGGCGGGGCGTCCGGCGGAGTGGGGCGGGGCCAGGCGGGGCGGGGCGGGGCGGGGGCGGGGCGAAGTGGGGTGAGGGCGGGGCTGGAGGGCAGGGACCCTGAGCGCCTGCAGACAGGTCCCCGAAAACACTGTGGCGGCTTCACGGAGCTGTTTGAGGGTGCGGGCTCGGTAGCACCATGATGTCCTGGACCAGACATCCAGAAAAGTGGTCTTTATTTATGTGACATGGAGCCTTGTCACTTGTGACACATGTCTCCTTGGAGACCGTGGCTGGGTGGATCTGGGTCCCCCTGAGTGTCCCCAGACGACGGGTGGAATTGGACAACATTGATCAGGACAGAGCATAGTACCCAACGCAGACCTCGTCCTGCTGCGTCACTCTGAACCTCGATTTTTCTCAGCTGCAGCCTGGGGGCTGATGTGACTCAGCAGCACCGCCATCGCTCTGCACCCCGGAGTCGTCACCGCTGACGCACGCCCCGGAGAGAGGACTGTCTCATGCAGTCTTTCCAGCCTTCCCCCAAAGCGCCCTTCTCTCTCCTAGGACACAGCCTAATCCTAGCCAGGTGGGGAGACCGTGAGCAAGAACCGGAGCTTCGCCTATAGCGCATGCTCCGTGACTTAGGTCTGGGCGTGTTCTCCGGCCCAAAGCCTATCTTTAGGGAGGCTCCATTGATTGGTCCGGTTGCTCAAGCCCCACCCACCACCCCGGATGGACAGCTTCTTACCTGCCTAGTCAACCTCCTGGCTTGATGGCCTTGAAAACCAGGGGCAGGAAGGGGCGATTTCTCAGGATACCTCTTGATCAAGTTTCTGGAGACTTTTGGGGAAAAATTTTTTTCTTTTTTTTTAATATTTAGTTTTATTTTATGTGAATTTGTGTTTTGCCTGCATGTATAACTGTTTGGAATTGTGACCCACCGCACCGAAAAGTCAAAACCAGGACCTAAAGCTAATTTTAAAGTGGAAGGGCGAAGATACCTATTTTAGAGTGCAAAACACCTTCATACTGGACTTAATGAGCAGGCCCAGTTCGTTAAGAATTGGAACTCAGGCATGCAATTGGCACTCAATAAATGCTAACTGGAATGGATGCTTTTTTCCTACTAAATTGAGTTCACAGGGTGTAACACAGAAGAAACCAGATAGGTTAAAAGATTTAAGATAAAACATTCCTTGTTTAAGATTTTTTTTTTTTTAGTTTTGGTTACATTTGTGGGTCTGTGCAGCTAGCTGAGTGTAGTGTGTTTATGGAAGCCAGAAGCTTCAGACTTTTTTATTTTTAATTACACATCAGATTTTTCTTCTCTGTTAAAACCTAGGATGGCCTAGACATTTCTTAGAGTAGAGCCACATGATAATAGAGTTGGGGGTAGCCCAACCCACACCCTGCTTTTTGTGGGGAGACTAACATTATTTTATCTAAGTAAGCTTGTGTTTGTTCCTCTGAGCTAGGCTGGAGATGGCAGCCCTGTCATGTGAACTGAGATACTAGTCTGAATCATGAGGCTCTCTGAACTCAATTGTCCAGAAGTCCTAAACAAGGCAAACTGGACCCCAGCTGTGACACACAGGTTCTAATTCAAAATGATTTGGGTCTGGCTTATAGGTCAGTCTGCAAAGATAGTGAATTTTCCCCAGTTTTATTTTTCTGTTTGAATTTTGTTTGATTGTTGATTTTTGTTTTCTTCAAACAGAGTCTCTGTAGCACAGGCTGTCCTCAGATTCAGGGCAATCCTGCATCTGCCTCTCAAGTCCTGGGATCGCTACCGTACCTAACCCTAACCCTACTGTACGGTATAACACCTAAGTACAAAGGCTTTTTAAAATCTCAATAAGTCCATTATGGTGTTGCACATACTTAATTCCTCCCTACACACACACTCAGAAGGCAGTGGCAGGCAGATCTTGAGTTCAAGGCCAGTGTGATCTTCATGGCCAGTTCCAAGACAGCAGGGCTCTGTAGAGAGACCTGTCTTTAAAACAAACAAACAAACAAATAGTCCCAGAATTGTATTACTATGTCACTAGCTCTTTCTTTGAGAAACAGACTCATAATAGGGGGAGGTCAGTCAGCTCAAGAAAATGGGCAGGAAATGTCTCTGATTGGCGATATGGATTGAAGTCTTTCTGGAGTGAACAAATGACCTCTCCCTAAACAAAAAGGCACCAAGGCCAAGCCCCAAGTATGGAGATTCAGCTTGGAAAAACAATGAGTTAGTTTACCGGTTTATTCACTTGTATAAGGGGCTACTTACAGGAGCCTTGTTCTCCCTATCTCTCCAAGCAACTGCACCACCCCAGCCTCTCAGTTAAGCAATTCAACCAATTCCCAAAACCTTCCACACACTATAATGGCTATCTTCTTGAGAGACGGTAAGAGTCACGTGCATTTAGGAAAGAGGGTCACATGCACTATGGCAAAATTACGTACAGCTGCTGAGAAGTCCAGGTGAGAGTGGCTGGAATCTCCTAGGGGTGGGAGTGGGTGGGGGCTCCAGTTAGTGCTCCCTTTCTTTCCTCTATGAGAAATGTTAGTGATCACAAGACCCATCTTGATGGTTCTTACAAGCACTCACAGCTGTTCTGATGAAGATGATGGCCCTTAGCTCCAAGGACACCCCTACAATTCAGGTACTCTGGTGTTTAAGATGTGGCAGAAGATGCCAATGTCTATTTTATCTTGATCAAGAAACCTGATCTTTTCCAAAACTAAAAGAAAGTTTCCCACAGACTCAGAAAGATAGACACAAACCTTCATCCAACAGCTGAAGGAAGTAGATACAGAGATCCATAGCTAAACACCAGGTTGAGCTACTGGTCCAGCTGAAGAGAGTAGACTGCCCCATGTTGATGGAGCTTGCTGACTGAAATAATGGCTGACAAACCTTCATAGAATGGATATGGATTCTCTGAATGTGGATGACTATTGTGCAAATTCTATTTAGTATATAATGAAAACCCAGAACCAGATATTGGGGAAAGGCTGGAATATCAAAGAGAGGAAACAAACCACAGTCAATTCTCACTCAGCCAACTTCTCAGGCTGAACAGAATAACTGCTATCTTCAAGAGTCCTCAGCCTGGCTGGCCGTATCTACAAACTGCCTGAATCTCTGCCGCCTCCTCCTGCTTTAAATATTTTCCCAGCCCAGTTGTTTTGTTTCTGGGTTCAACTCTGCATCATAATCCTAGAGTTAGGGTTAAAGGTCTGAGCTACTACGGTTTGATTGTTAGGCTTTAAACTCACAGAAATACAGAAATATCTCTGTCTCCTGAGTGACAGGATTAAAGGCATGGGTTACCACTCTCTGACCCTCAGGGTTTGACTGTGGGTGATTCTGTTCTATGATATTCCAGGTTGATTTTATTAAATATACAATATATCACCACACATGACAGCCAAAAGGCGTGGGCAGTTTGTGGAGTCTCTTGCACTTGAACCAGAGTTTATTCCTGATGCATGCATGAACTGGCTTCTCCGAGCCCATGCCCTACAGAGGAACACCTTACTCGGCCCTGATGCTTGGGGGACCGACTCAATCCTACCTCAACTGGATATGCCAGAGCAAACTGACTCACCTTGAGATTCCTTCCCCTCTGGGGAGTGAATGGGAGGATGGGGTGGGGGGAGGCTGGGTGAGGACTGGGAGAAGAGATGGGAGGGGGAGCTGTGATGGGTATGGAAGAAGTTTGTAAATAAAAAAATATTTTTAAAAAGTTTCCTTTGTGTTGGTAATGATTATAGTAAGCACTGAAGACATAATTATAATCAGATCTAAGATTTTGCATATAAAGGACTGCTGCAGCCAAGTATTTACAGTTCAGCCAGCTGCTTATCTTTTAATAACCTTTCTGCATTGTGTTGCACACCTTAAGATATGCACGTGTTCTAATAACAGATTAGTTGTTTTGTTTCTGAAAGTATCTTCTCTACACTAACTGCTCAATTCATGGAGCACCTGTCTCGGGCTCCCACGCTGGGATTAGGAGCATGCCTTGACTACACACCTGGAAATATGATCCACCTTAAATCTCTTTCAGATATATCTTGAAAGAGCATATCTATTTTCAGAAAGGAAAAATGTAGCCTGTTAAGAGTGGGTGTCTCTGGGAACTGTTCTTTCAGAGAACTGGGGTTTTAATTCCCAGTATGGAGGTTCACAACAGCTCCAGAGGAATCCAGTGCCCTCTTTACCCTCCAAAGACACCAATTCATACATGCATATTCATACTGGCAAACACATGTACATACACATAAATACATCACCATCTCAAACATGTGCATTCATACCGGCAAACACATGTACAAACTCATAAAGAAAAATTAAAAGTTAAATCTTGAAAAAAATAAATCTGCTTTTATAATTTAATTTTAACAAATTATAAATAGCCAAAATAATATCAAGGGTAAATAAAAAAAATTCAAAGCACTGCAAAAGTCCTCACAAAGGCATAGCATGGTGTTCTATTAAAAAAAAAAAAAGTCTAAAGAAAGTATACATCTATAAAAAAAAAACTATAAATAATAAATCAGATTTGTAGTGTTATAAGACATTTATTTTATATGTTAGCAATTGAACAGTTTAAAACAAATTAGGGAAACAATCTACAGTAACACCAAAAAGAATAAAAAAATTGTTTAAAGTTGTGCCTAAACAAATTCAAGACTTGTAATCCAAGAAACTATAATTGCAAGGCAGTGCAGAGGGACTTGTTATGACATCAGACTACAAGATATAATATTATTAGAAAGAAAAGTATGATAGCACATGTCTATAATCCCAGCATCCAGGAGGCTGAGGCAGGATTATATATTTGAGACCAGCCTGGATGAAGTACGTTCTAGTTAGCGTAAGCCAATAAGGAGACTTTGTCTCAAGCACTAAATTGTTAAAATAGTCCTCAAATTAACATATGCAATCCCTATCAAAATTCCAGTCGGGTTTTTACAGCTGTGAAGCTGACCATAAAAGTCTCAAGTCTCGTGGAAATGCAAGGAACTTAGAATATCTAACACAGCCATAAAAATAAAAACTGCACTATGTAGTATTGGCATGAGGACAGAAATCTAAACCAGTGAGATATAATTAATGATTACAATGTGAACAAATACATCATGGGCAGAAGTGCTATGACCACTGGATGGGCAAAAGATGTTCCTTTTAACAACTGATGCTGACACAACTTAATGTGCACATGCAAAATAATGAATTCACACCTAATACATAATATCTAAGTATATGCTATAGTGTAACATACCAAAGATGCAAATATAGCTAAAACTATAAAACACTTAGAATGGAGGCACACATTTTTGTGATCTTGAATGAGACAATGGCACAAAAAGCCAAAGAAAATAAATAAATTAGATTTTATCTAAATTGAAAACTTATGTGTTTCAAAGAACATATTGCAAAAGACTGTCCTCTGAGCCAGGAGTGTGGCTGTACCTGCTAACCAAACATTAACACAGCTGGGATTGTTGGGGGCTTGTTGACCACCTGTGCCCTCTCTCTCAGAAGGATAGAGGTGGGAAGATCATGTGATCTACATCAATGTATCCAGGCTCCTCCTAGCCAGCTGTATACAATTCTACCCTAACAGTCTCAGGGTCTCTGGGAAGGGCTAGAGGACGTATGTGAGGAATACATAGGAGAGTACCCCATCCACACAGCTTTGGGAGAGTTGATATCCATGCAGTTGCTGACCTTCAATGTGGCTGCTATAACTCACCCACACACATGCCTTAGTCTCTGGTCCATTGCTCGGTAAGCAAGCCTAATAAAGTCCTTTATTCCCCAATGAGTTTGTCATTGGGACTATAGGAGAAGGACGACAGATGCCCAAGGGAAAAGACTGGAGCACCAGGGCACTACTAAGAAAGAAAAAAGGAAAAATATTTGTAAATAACATATAATAGCTAGTGTCCCAATTTATAGAGAACTCATAACTAAATGATATAAAGTAATTCAATTTTTAAATGAACAAATGACCCAGCTATATATTTCTTCAGGCATACACCTGTTCCAAAGCACCACAAAACATTAGTTGTTTGGAAAATACAATTTTAAAACACAATAAAATACTCTTCTACATACCATATAGTGGCATTAAGTGAAAAGAGAGACATGCAGAAATTAGAATCTTCATAGATTGTGGGTGGGTGGTATTATAAAATAAGACAATTGCTTGGAGAATAGTTTGAGGATTCCTCAAAATTTTAAACATGCAATTAGCACAATTCTACCATTAAACAGGCACACAGAAGAACTGAAGATACATGTGCATACACAAAATAATATAACAAACGTTTACAGAAGAAGCTTCATTCATTATCACCAAAAACTGGAATCAACTTAAATTTCATCATTGATGAACAGATAAGCAAAATGTGGTATATCCATATACTATTCAACTATAAGTAAGGATGTATACTAACTTATGTTATAATGTGTATGAACCTCAAAAAATTTGAGTATAAGCAATCAGATACAAAGGCCACTTAACATGTGATTTTATGTATACAAAATTGTCAATGCAAACAAAATGACAGCTCTCACTTTAAAGGGAATAAAAGTTTATTCCAAAGTCAAATTTGAGTGACTATGGCCTGCCCCAAATTCCATGTTCTAATGTGGAAGCAGTTTCATAAAGTTGTATAGTTTTACAGAACAGAGAAAGTCATAAATCAAGGCAAGTTTAAAATACATCAGCAGATATCATTGCACTAGAGGAGAATGGAACCTAAAAGTGGGGTGGACTAAAGTCTCATGCAATAGTCAGCTTTCTTCAGAACATCAGCCAGTTTATACTCCGAGGGTTAAGAAGAATCACCTGAGGAACACGTTTGCACAGAGGCGTATAAACAAATGACAATAGCCAGCTGTAATGGAATCTTCAGTGAACTTCTCTCTGCTGCACCTGGGAGGGTGTGAAAACACAGTCCAAGAACAGGTGCATGTTTTGAAAAAACTGAGGTCACATGACTCATGCTTTGCTTTTTTGGAGTTTCCTCACAAGCACTCAAGAATTCCCACACAACTCCATTCTTGGACTGTGTTGTAGTACGGTCCAGCAAGATGGGGATGCTTTCTTTATGGGCTTCATATGCTCTGATTACATCCTCAGCTTTGAGGTTGCTGGAAGGTGGTGACCTGCTGAGTTGGTAGGTTCCAAAAGGTTTTTTATCATTAGTCAGAGGATGTTAATTCTGACACACAGAAGAGGGCAACATCCCAACCCCTCTACATCATTGCAGTCTTTACAGACACAGATTCTTTCCAGGAATTCTCATTCACAAAATGTCCAGAACCAAGAAAAAAATCCATAGAACAGAAACTAAGTTTGTGGTTGGCAGAGGCGGAGGAGAGAATCATGGAGGAAACCTGCTAATGAGCATAGAATTTATTATTGTTGAAAAGAGAATGGCCCAAAACTAAATATACTTTGATACATAAGATACAGAGTGGGAGCAAGTTAGAGAATACTGCAGTGACTTTGAACTTGACTGTGTAAGTTGGAGACCCACTGTTAGGTTTTGAGCCTAAGAAATATGTCAGTAGATGTGCATGATCCCTGTATCTTTTCCTAGATGAACACACATGGCTTCTTCACCTCCCTCGTGGTGAGCGAGGATTGTGTAACAAGATATAGTTAACAGAAGTAGATTGAGGCATTACATGAAATTTTTGTGCTGACCATAAGGCTCCTGCTGGATCCTCCAACTTGGCTCTTCCCTTTGCCACAGTAACCATAGGAACCAGATGTGACGGTTTCTGCACCTCTGAGTCATCACTTACAGATGAGCACCCACCTTCTAATGTGTAGTGTTCACACTGAATTAGTATAATCAAAACTGGAACTTTGTGTTGAGTCACAAAGGTTGAAGGTGGTTATAGCTGTGTTAAGAATAGACCAAGGCAAAGGAAAATACAAAGCATCCCAGAAAACTAGATAAGTGATACCAGTCCCAAACTGATGGACTATATGTCTATTTATTAATTGATCTGAGCACTTAAGAGGTTGAGGCTAGAGAATGGTGAGTTTGGCTGACTTTATAAAGATGAGCTGTGAGTGGCTAGCACCACAGAGGACTAACCTGTCACTGAATACAGCCCTGTAACTAGTATCCACAAAGGTATAGCAAAGAGGACCTAGGGTGAAACATATGCATGATGATATACAGAAAATGCAGTCAAATACAGGCATGGTGTTGCACATCTTTAATATCAGCCCTGGGGAGGCAGAGGCAGTTGGATCTCAATGAGTGAAAGGCCAGCCTGGTCTACAAAGCAAGTTTCAGGACAACTGGGGCTACACAGAGAAACCCTGTCTCAATATATATGTGTGTGTGTGTGTGTGTGTGTGTGTGTGTGTGTGTGTGTGTGTGTGTGTATCATCAGTCCATCCAACAGTATATTATCAGCCTCTGGGGGGTTTAAGAGATGGATCTGGAGTTAAGAGGAGATGCTGCTCTGGCAGAAGACCTGGGTTGGGTTTCTGGCACCTGCATGATGCTTCACAACCATCTATGACTGCAGTACAAGGGGTTCTAAAGTCCTCTTGTGACCTCACAGGCACTGCACATGTGTGAAGCAAATATATATGCAAGAAAAGCAACATACACATAAAATATAAATAACTGGGGCTGGAGAGATGGCTCATCATTTAAGACGACTGGCTACTTTTGCAAAAGTCCTGAATTTGGATCTGAGCACCTACATGGTGACTCATGACCACTATCAATAACTCCAGTTCCAGGGCATCTGTCACCATCTTCTGACCCCTGCAGGCACCAAGCACACAAAATGCACACACACATGCAGGTAAAACATCCATCCACATAAAAGAAATCCTTAAATTTTTTTCACTATTTAAAGAATTTTTATTAAAGCAAGAATTTTATAACCCAAATTATATTTCCTTATTCAGTTATCAGTTCTGTTACCTAAAACAGAGTTGATGTCCCATTCACATAAGTCTTCCACAGCAAAGAATTACAAAACTAGAGGAATGCTTTAAATTCTTTCATTTTGTTAAAAAAAAAGAAATCTAAGGTCTATAAAACATTAATTTGTTTTTACTATGCTTTTATATTTTGCTGTTTTAAAATCAAGTAATCTAGGACTAGCATTGTTTAAAAAATTAATTTAAAAATCTTTAAACAAAGATGTTTTAGGGTGCTTTTGACAAACAGAGAAAAGGAAACTTCAGCAAATCTGTGCCACCATATATGATAAGAAAGAATCAGCCATTAGATATTTATCAAGGGTTTGCAGACAGTATTGGCAAAGCTGTTTGCTGTGCACAGAGAGCATCTAGACTACAAGACAAGAGTCCTCATCCATGACTAAGGAGGTATTTTTATGGCAACGTCTCTCTCCTTTTACAAATGATTTTTGTTCTTTCCACTTCTTGTTACAAGTAGTATTGTTCCTGTTTTTAAATAATGTTCATATTATATATAGTTTGGTCACCACCAATCATCAAATTCTATTTGCTCAGTTCCTTTCTTGACCGGTATACATTGCCTGGAACACCATTAATACCCTTTATAGCAGTGAGCATTGCAGAACCTAAGCCTGAACTGTCAGCATAATAGATGTTTAGCGAGTGATGATTGAACATTGTTTTTAATGCCATTAAATGTCAACAACCTGTTATCACTGCTGTACTATATATAATTACCTAAGGATCATAAATAACAACAATGAGTGTGTAGTAGTCATAATAATAGCTTATTTTATAACATGCAGTTATGAAAACCATGTTTACCTTGTCAAATAAACTCCCACACTATTCTTATAAGTATGTTAAAGTTTTTGAAAGCATACAAACGCAGCACAAATCAAGATCTATTTCTAACTAATTTGGTATTTCTTAGACAAGCTAAAAAGGGATTTGGATAATATACTTGATTTTTCCTAAGAAACAAAACTGTTAGCAGGATGTGGTGGTATACACCTTTTATCCCAACACTGGGTAGGCAAAGGCAGGTGGATCTCTATAAGTTCAAGACCAGACTGGTCTGTACAGTGAGTTCCAAGATAAGTACATAGTGAGACCCTGTCTCAGAAACACACACACACATATTGTGCTAATATAATAAAAATATCTATGAAATAAATATAATAAAAATTATTTTATTTTTGCACAACAGAATCTCATGGAACCCAGAATGTTCTGGAACTCACTAGGAAGCTGAGGATGGTCCTCTTGTGTCCACCTCCTAAGTGCCAGGGTTACAGGTATGCATCAGCCACAGGGTCAAGATGGAAAAATATTATAGAATACAGATAATGGAATTTATCCACATATTTGTGGAGGCTGAGAAGTTCTAGAATCTGCCATCTGCGAGCTGGAGACCCAGCAAAGCTGATGGAGTTAAAGCCCAAGAGCAAGCGGACATATTCCAGCCCAAGTCTGAGGTCTGGGAGTCAGAGTCACTGGGCAGAAGATGAATGTCCCAGAATGGAAAGGAAGCTTCCCCCTTTCTCTACCTTTTATATCTAGCCACATCCACAACACAACAGGTGACACTCACCTTCTCTGGGGAAGGCCAGCTGCTCTATTCAGTCAGCTGACTCAAACAATAACTTCTTCTAAAAACACTTTCACAGATTTGCCTAAAATGATGTTTAACCAGTTATCATGACAACCTCGGGCTCAGTCAAATTCACACACAAACTCACCCCTAGAGATGTGTGAGGAACTAAAGCTTTCTCCTTGGTTATTCCCATTGCTGGCAAGAGTCTGTTGGCAGCAGATAATAGGCAGAAGTTTTGAATGACTTTAAAACATCTACCAGTATTGTCTGGTTGAAACAGCCCAGAACTAAGTTTCCTATGGAAAAGATCAACCAAGTAAACTTTGCATGGTTTTTTTCTGGAGAATGTAGTAAAAAGAAATTTTTAATAACAAGTTAATGAATGAGAATGGGAGCGGGGGAGAATCTTGACAAAGCCTCTTAAATATCACTTCTCATTGCAGAAAAATGCTCATCTCAATGCTTGAGTGCACGAAGAATGTTTGCAGGATAAATGCAGGAGTGAGAGGCAAAGGGAACCCAGGTGAGCACAGCAGGCCTGCCATGGCATCCACTCAGGCGGCTCCCTTCTGGGAAACGTCTCCAGTGTCTGAAAGAGTGATGATTCAAGAACATGTAGTCACTTGCAGAGGTCACTATGAAAGGGGATTTTCTTTCTTTCTTTCTTTCTTTTTTTACAAAGCATTGAGATTGTCAAGAACAAGAGATCAAAAAGCTCCTCCTCTGTCCACCATTAACCCTAACTATACTGGATCTTGACAGATCCTGAGTGAACAATCCCCAAGCATCAAGGAACCTTTCAGAGTTCTAAGGCTGTAACTGTTTCCTAGACAGCGAGGAGACAGTCTAATGAGTAAAGAACAGGACCCACAGAACCAGCTTTAACATGTCCAGATAGAGAAACAGCACCAAGGATGAATATGGATGAAAATAGTCCCTGAAGTTTTCAGACAAATAGGGAAATGAACAAGTACATAGAACAGACCTTGATGGGATAGAAATGCTTGTATGAAAGTAAACTTTAAGACAGAGATAAGCAATAAAGCCACAAAGCTCTGGAACATTACCCAACACAGATATGGACAATTGAATACCAAGGTTTTCAGAGAGAAAATGAGGAAGCTGTTAGAATCAACGAACAGCAAAATCAAAAGTCTTTGTTGCCTTGTTCTAACCATGACCACACAGCTGGCTAGGATAAGAACGGGTGTGGAAGAGAAGCCAGCGGTACTGTGTAAATACTTTCCCAGCAAACCCTCCCCCTGCTATGACATAAAACTATGTTTCTGTCCATTAGAATAGCTATTATAACAAAAACACACACATACAGAGAGAGAGAGAAAAAGAGAGAGAGACAGAGAGAGAGAGAGAGAGAGAGAGAGAGAGAGAGAGAGAGCACTTGCAAGGATATAATGAAATTAGAAACCTATGCACTATTAGTTGAAATTAAAAAAATGGTACAGTCCCTGTAGAAAATAGTATGCAGGTTTCTCAACAAGTTAGAATTACTGGGGCTAGAGGAATGATTCAGAAGTTATGAGCACTGGCTATTATTCAGAAAAACCTCAGTTTAATTTCCAGCATTCATATGGCAGCTAGCAACCATCTGTAACTCCAGTTCCAAGGGATCCAGTATGCTTTTCTAATCTCCTTGTACATCAGGCACATACACAGACATGCATGTAGGCAAAACACTCTAACACATAATTTTTAAAAAATAGAATTACTATATGGTCTGACAATTGTACTTTAGAATATAGATAGATGATTGATAGAGATAGATGACAGATGGTAAATAGATAGATAAACAGACAGATAGATATATAGATAGATGATAGATGATAGATAGATGGTAGATTATGGATAGATAGGCTAACCCTCCAAAGAACTGAAGGCAAACTCCAGAAGAGAGACTTGTATCCTGTGCTAATAGCAGCACTAGTCACAATAGCCAACCAGTGGAAACAACCTAGGTTTCCATTGACAGGTACATGGACAAACAGAAATAGTATATTCATGTAATGGTTATTACTCAGCCATAACAAAGAAGGCAGTGTTGACCTGTGCCTCAATATAGAGGAACATACTAGATGACATCAGCTGTTTGCAAAATGGCAAATCCCATATGATTGTACTTTGTAAGACAGATGCCTGGCAAAATCAGCTTTTTAGAAACAGAAAAACAAACAAAGAAAGAGAAAGTAGGGTGGTGGTCACAGCAGGTGGAAGAATGAAGACTCATTGTCCCTTGAGTCCAGAGCAAGATGCATAGAACTCTGTGGACAGATGGTACAATGGCTGCATGGCCATGTGAATGTGGCTGTGCACACTTATAATCCCAAAACCCGGGAGAGGAAGAGAATCAGAAATCTCAAGACATCTTCAGCTACATAAAGTTTTTGTTCTGTCTCATCTACCTGAAACCCTTTTCAAAACAGAAAAAAGACTACTAATTAACTAAAGTAGTTAATGCTACTAATCTACCTACTTAAAAACAGTTAAGATGGTATTTTTTTGTACACACCTTTCTACAGTTAAAGCTATAGATAGTGTAGGGTTTCTATTCCACAGAAATTGATCTCTCTTCTAGGGCCTTCCTTTGCCTTTCATACGCCTGTGATCAGCAGACTTTAGATAAAATGATATGCAACTGTCAGGTGTGTTATCAGCATCTCACATCACAATTTTTAGCATATGCAGAGAAGGAGTCTTACTCTCCATGCCAGGAAGCAAACAGGCTTTTCTTCCTAGCTGATTTGTTTAGAGACAGGATCTCATGCAGCTCAGTCTGTTCTCAAATGTGCTATGTAACTATGTACACCCTGGGACTCCCTCCCCGTCCTGCCTCTACCTCCCAGGTGCTGGGCTTTCAGGTGTGCATGTAATGGTTCTGAAAGGTATGTAGGAATGCAGCTAAGTGATAGAGCATTGAGGACCTGGGCTCCCGATACTGGGGAGAAAAAAGAAAAAGGCAGTACACTAAGAAAGACAAACTCCGACTTTTTTGGAGCACGTGATGGAGCATGTGAAGTCTCTGAACAGAGAA
This sequence comes from Sigmodon hispidus, assembly GCA_004025045.1. NCBI lineage: Eukaryota > Metazoa > Chordata > Mammalia > Rodentia > Cricetidae > Sigmodon > Sigmodon hispidus. The sequence goes on from PVIH01008671.1 coordinate 85,194, forward strand.
GAATACACTCCTTCTAACAATTACCTTCAATGTTGCTGAGTCAAATGTCCGACTAGACACAACTGAAGTGGAGAAGATGAGGTCATGGAGGCAAAAGCTGAGAGCAGTGAGTGCTGATGTTCACTCTGGAACCTTCTAAATGCGTTTCCCTGCTCAGATTAACCTCAGATAGATCATCACAGGCATCACAGGCATATATCCCTAACTACTCTTTGCATTTACATCTCTCACTAGGAAAAATTTCCAATGACCAAATTCCATTGGGGCTAGACAAAGCTTGGCTGGAGGGTGGTGAGGAAGAGGATCAAAAGCCTCCCTCCCTCCCTCCCTCCCTCCCTCCCTCCCTCCTTCCCTCTCTCCCTCCCTCTCTCTCTCTCTCTCTCTCTCTCTCTCTCTCTCTCTCTCTCCCTGCCTAATGCTAGTGGATCGGTAGCGGCTCTGCTGGAGACTGCTGCCACACTCCCCACCATGATGCTCATGTACTAACCCTCTGAAACAGTAAGCCAGACTCCAGTTAAATGCTTTCTTCTGTAAGTTGCCTGGTCATGGTGTCTCTCACTCGGAATGTGTGAGACCCTGTCTCCAAACAAAACAAACAGCAACAAAATACGTACCAAAACCCAGCTATCATTTTCTCCCAGAAATAAATAGTGTGCAAGTGCATGTCTCACAACATGCATGTGGAGCTTAGGAGATAGTTTCATGGAGTTGGTTCTGTCCTTCTACCTTTCCATGGATTCTAAGGACCAAACTCAGGTCACCAGGCTTGCACTACAAGAGCTTCACCTGCACAGCCGTCTTGTCCCCCACCTTAAAGTTGTGACTGTTCATATGTGAGTGTAGGCACACAGGTACCACAGGGCACGTGCAGGGCTCGCCCTTGCCTTGCAGCTTGTTTTGAGACAGGATGTCTTGATCGCTGGCGTGAACAACAGCAAGACCTGAAGATCTCAACGCAGATAAAGCAGGAAGAAAAAAATAAAATCTTTAAAAATAATGATCCAGGGGATCCTCCTGTGTTCACCTCCCATCTTGCCACAGGAGTTCTGGGACTGGAGATACAAGCATTCAGTCTGTTTAAGGTGGCTTCTGGAGATTCAAAGTCATGTCCTCAGGCCTACCTGACAAGCATTTTGCCTGCTGAGGTTTTTTCTTTTTATTGAAAATAGATTATTTTTTCACATAATATATGCTGATTATGGTTTCCCCCCTCAACTCCTCCCACCCCCTTCCCAGCTGGGTTCACTCCCTCTCTGTCTCTCATTGAAACTGAACAGGCTTCTGAGAGATAATAATAAAATGTAAGATAAAACCATTACATCGAAGCATCAGGCCATCAGGTAAGAGTCCTGTGGGCAGGCCATTCGGCCACCGCTGACACCCCTTGGACTCTGCCCCCTAATCCTACTGAGCCTATTATCCTTCTTCTGGCCAACCCTTTCCCTCAACTTCAGCGGCCCCTAGAGGCATAAGCACCACTTGCACCAATTAAAAGAACAGCCTTCCAATGAACAGCCCTCTCCAGCAACATCTGCAGACCCTATAGGCATAAGTGCCACCCACACCAGTTAGAACAGGCATAGGCAAAGCCTACACCATTGGAAGGTCAGACTTCATAGGCACAAACACAGCTCATACCACTTGGAAGAACAGACCCCATAGGCACAAGTAAAACCCACATCAGTTGGAAGGACTGGGTGATACGCTGGATCTAGGCACACAAACCCCCACAAACATCAGCTGAGACAACCCTACTCAATCTGAAAACCAGCCAAACATAAAAACCTTGGTCATCAGGACAAAAGACAATAAAACAGACAATAAAGGAACAAAAGAGTCATCCCACAAAGACATCAGAAGAATCAACACCTGTACCTATAATTATCCCAAACCCAGATGGGTAAATGGCAGTGTAAGTATATTCAACAACATAAAGAACAACATGACACCACCAGAATCTAATGGTTCTACAACAGCAAGGCCTGAAGATTCCAACACAGATGAAGCAGGAAAAAATAGCCTTAAAAACAATTTTCTGAAGATGAGAGATGCTCTTAAAGAGAAAATGAGAAAATCCCCTAAAGAAATCAAGGAAAAGACAAACAAAAAATTGGAAGACATCAATAAATCCCTTAAAGAAAGCCAAGAAAAACAATCAGAGAGGTGAAGAAAACAGTTCAAGATTTGAACACTGAAATAGAAGCAAAAAAGAAAACACAAACCAAAGTAACTCTGGAAATGGAAAATCTGGGTAAATGAATGAGAACTACAGATGCAAGCATAACCAACAGGATACAAGAGATGGAAGAGAGAATCTCAGGTATTAAAGACACAATAGAGGAAATAGATTTATCAGTTAAAGTGTTAAATCCAGCAAATTCTTCACACAAAACATCCAGAAATCTGGGACCATAAAAAGTCAAAATGTGCTCTCCGACCGTGGCACCGGCAAGATGGGCAAGTGTGGTGGTCTCCCAACTGCCAGGAAGCTCCACAGTCACCGGCAGGACCAGGCGTGGCACGATAAACAATATAAGCAAGCCCACTCAGGCACAGCCCTAAAGGCCAATCCTTTTGGAGGTGCCTCTCACGCAAAGGGAATTGTGCTGGAAAAAGTAGGGGTTGAAGCCAAGCAGCCAAACTCCGCTATCCGGAAGTGTGTGAGGGTGCAGCTCATCAAGAGCGGCAAGAAGATCACAGCATTCATGCTCAATGCTGGCTGCCTGAACTTCATTGAGAAAAATGATGAAGTTCTGGTGGCTGGAATTGGTCGGAAAGGACATGCTGTAGGTGATATTCCTGGAGTCCACTTTAAGGTTGTTAAAGTGGCCAGTGTGTCCTTTTTGGCCCTGTACAAAGGCAAAAAGGAATGACCAAGATCCTAAATTTTGACAATAGAAACACAATAATAAATTTTCATATTCTGAAAAAAAGTCAAAATGTAAGAATAATAATGATAGAAGAAAAAGAATTCCAGCTCAAAGGCACAGAAAACATATTCAAAAAATCATAGAAGAAAACTTTCTCAACCTAAAAAAGGACAAGAAGCTTCCAGAACACCAAATAGACTGGACTCCCCCAAAAAAATCCCTCACCACATAATCGAAACACTAAACATACAGAATAAACAAAGAATATTAAGAGCAGCAAAATAAAAAGGCCATTTAACATACAAAGACAGAAATACCAGAATTACACCTGACTTCTTTTTTTTGTTTTTGTTTTTTGTTTTTTTTCTTCTTTATTTATTTTGTATTTATCAAGAAAAACAGTAAAATGAATTTAAAATGCTGATAAGTTAACAATAACTATAAAGAAGATAAAAATCATAAGCATAACTTATCAAGGGTGATAATGCAAATAAGATTGCTACACATATATTTACTTTGTGTTCAGCTTTCCCTCTGAAATTTTTTTTCCATCCCTGCATGTCCTTATTCAAGGTCCCTTCACTCTCCCACCACATCAGGTCATTTTTCTTCTCCGCAACGCCCCATCCCCTCCCTGGGCAGGGAGCAGACAGTCCTATGGTCCCACTGACCCAATACTGCTTAGTTCAGTCTCCACTCCTGGTAAATCCAGTTTTCTCCCCCCTCCCTCAAGAGTGAGTCAGGTGTTCCTGTAGGTGGAGTGGGATCCGAAGGGTCAGTCCAGGGTGTTTCTGATCCCAAGCTGTTCAGTGGTTGTGAACTGCAGCTTGGGCATGCTTGGCTTTTTTTCTTGTTTGTTTGTTTAGAGACCACTTATGAGTGAGTACATCCCCTGCTTATCTTTCTGAGTTTGTGATACCTCGCTCAGGAGGATATTCTCCAAATCCATCCATTTGCCTGCGAATTTTAGGATATCATTTTTTCTTACTGCTGAGTAGTATTCCATTGTGTAGATGTACCACAGTTTGTTAATCCATTCTTCAGTTGAGGGACATCTAGGTTGTTTCCAGGTTC
>PVIH01008672.1:0-88937 GCA_004025045.1 Sigmodon hispidus
AAAAAAAAAAAAAAAAAAAAAAAAAAAAAAAAAAAAAAAAAAAAAAAAAAAAAAAAAAAAAAAAAAAAAAAAAAAAAAAAAAAAAAAAAAAAAAAAAAGTGGCTCCAGAATGAGGTTCAGCAGTTACTGGGTAAACAGACTATAGAAGTACTTTGTATAAAGTTATAATGACCTCTCTACAAGCATGTGGTCTGCTACAGTGTTTTCTGTTGATTACTATCATCAGACAGTCAAGTGTAAGGACTCTGACCTTAAAGCCTCTTGATTCTAGTAAATTCTTGAGTGCTGATACGAGTAACACCATTTTGACTAAATTAATTTTTGAGGTCTCTGAATGATCATTGATCTAGTTAAAATTAATTAATTACTTTTTTCTTCTGTATCCTCCAAAATTCATGTGCTTTTATTATACCTTTATTATTTCTGTATATCCAAGACTAACTAGACCACTTTTTCTCTATTGTTAGTTTCAGCAAAGGCTGCTCAGATAAATTATTTAGAGTATATTCTTATGGTCATCTTGACTTCAGCTCACTGAAACCTGTGTTGTAGTTTGAGTCTACCAAAATATAAGATAATGTCTCAGAACCAAGTGAAACAAAGGCAGTGTATGATGAATTTGACTATCAACCTCTGTCGTTTATTTTTCATCTGTTATTTATTGTTCCATGGGTATAATCAGATTTCATACTATAGTACAACATAAGTCCTTCTGGATGCTTTTGTTAAAAGGGTTGACAATGAGGAGGCAGGTAAGTCTCTTGGCTTTTATCATACTTCAAATAGCATCCCCCCTTTTAGTTGTCTTTTGAATAATAGATTATTCTTCTCCTGAGATAATTTAATCCACTGTTATATCAATTTTCCTTTATATCTTTCAATAAAATTAGTGATAAAATAAAATGCTAGTTCTGCTGAGTAATATGAGGTTTATAACCTTGATATACTTAGGAAAATGGTGTTACTCATTAGAGAGCAAAAAGTGGAGTTTTGCTCAAATGCAACCTAAGCCTGCTGAGTTTGTTTATTTGTGAAGGGAAATAACAGAGTCATTTTGTATAAAATGTAGAAAATCTATCAGCAAAGACCACATCTAAAATCCATATGCAATTAAGGATTATAAAATATTTTAAGCTCCTGGGAAAACAATCTTCCTCCCTAAAACAAGTAAGCTCTATGGCTTAGGATATCCAATCCAAACATTTTCATTGTAATATATGTATGAGGGTATCTCAGATGTGGATGCTTTAATCAGAAGAAAAATTTCCAGGAATAGACTAAAAGTAGAAAATTATAGAGACAGCTCTCCAATCAAGACTTGGGCTGCTGGACTATGAACCTCAAGTCACTGCCTATGTTGTCAGCAAGTTTGCTTTTATCATGGAGGAAAAGTAATCAGACCCTCATGAAACACCACACTCCAACAAATCTTTCTGGTTGGAAATGACTTTATATATAGGTGTTTCATGCAACCACAAAATGTTGACCAGTGTTATCTTAGGAGTAACAGTTTACACTGTAGATAGATGACTTTTACTCCTGTGTCTACATACATCCAAGAGATCAATGATGCTATATGAAAAAGAAACAAAGAAGATGTAGTAAAAATATATGTAAATAATGACAGGATGGTCATTCATTTGATTATAGGGGGAGTCCTTGTTAGGAATCCTCTCTACTATTGCTTGAAGTCCTAGCCAGGGACATCTTGTGGATTCTTGGAGATTTCCTTTGCACCAAGTTTCTTTCTAACCACACAGTGGCTCCTGTTATTAAGATATCCATTTCTTTTTTTATCCCTTTCTGTTGCTCCTTACCATCTTCTTCTCTCATGATTTGTTCCCAACTCTCCTTGCTCATTCCCCATTATGATACCAATTTACTCAGGAGATCTTCTCTATTTCCCCTTCCCAGGGGGAGGGGGGATCCTTGGATGCCTTTCTTAATTTTCTTCTGTTACCAAGCTGTTCAGGGTTTGTGATTTGGAGCCTGGATATTTTTTGGTTTATGTCTAAAATCTACTGGTCCAGCAATGGATAGAGGCAGAAGCAGAAATCCATAGCTAAGCACCAGGTAGAGCTCACAGTTTAGCAAAGAGAGAGAAAGGAGAGGAGAGAGCTGATGAGCAAAGGGATCAAGATCAAGATCAAGAGGAGGAGAGAGACAGAGATGGCTGACTGGAGCTATTGGGAGCTCACTGAATCAAAAACAACTGCTGTGGAAACTTCAGGTAAAGTAACTAAACCCTCCAATGGTAGATGACTGTCAAATGGTTTATGGAGCTTCTTGCAATAGGATCAGACTATATTTCTTATGCATGAACTGACATCTTGGAGCTCATTTCCTACAGAGAAACACCTAACCCAGCCATAATACTGGGATGAGAGATTTGGACCTACTTCAACTGGATATGCCAGACCGAACTGACCCAATGTGGGACTCCTTGCCCTCCTTGGGGAATGGGTGGGTATTTGGGGTAGAAAGAGGCTAAGGGAGGATTGGGCGGGACTGGGAGGATGGAAGGGAAGGGGAGCAGTAATATACATGGAAAAAATCTTTTTAAATAAATCAAGCAATCAAAATTATATGCCCATATAGACATTTTAATTTTACAGGTAAATTATGTTGTGGGATTATGTAGTTGCACTGTAAATAATTGTCCCATTTACTGTTTTAATAAAAATGATAATTGGCTGGAGGCAGACAGGAAGTATTGGTGGGGCTACCAGACTAAGACAACTCTAGGAACAGGAAGAACAGAGCAAAGATGCCATAGAGAAGCCAGAGAGATTCCACAGAGACAACATGATGTGATGGACATGAGATGCAGAGGACGACTATGTTGCTCTGAGAAAAGGTACCAAGCTGTATGACTAAACAAGTTTGAGAATTTAGAGTTAGCCGGTTATATGCCTAGGCCATAAAATTAATGCAAGCATCAGTGTGTTTCTGTGGGACTGTGGGTCTGCAAATCTGTGGGTCAGAACCACAGGGCCAAGCCAGAAAGGGCAAGCCAGAAACCTTATACCATAATGCATCCATAGGCATTGACATTTAATATTGAGATAGGTATAGATCAACCCATCAATCTTGTCTGTCTTTTCCACTGGAATTTCATGAGACAATTGAGCCCCAGTGTCCTAAGACATCCACTGAGTGTTTTGAATTGTCACTGTGTCTCTAAAAGTATATTTATTAAAACAATTAAGAAAATCATGTCAAGTGTTTTCTTTCTTTTTTTTAATTAATTAATTTCTTTTTTAAGGATTAAACACAAATGGCAAATTCTTAACCAAATTAAACAAAAAAGAAAAGACCTACTTCAGTAAAACTAGAAATTAAAAGACAAACATTATAACAAATATGAATGAAATTCCAGAAAATCATAAGGACATACATTATAATTTTTTTTTTGGTAAATTGAAGATTCAGAAAAAACTGGTGAGTTTTTAGATAGCAAAATTAAACCTAAATTCAATGAATGATTTTAACAAATGCATGCTTTGTAACATTGAAATACTTGAAATACTAATAAAATATTCTATACTAAAAATAAAAAAACTAGCAATAACAGAAACAAACAGAAGAAAATATTGCCCAGTGTCAAGTTTGCTTGAGAGACATCAAGTTCCATAATTTTGTGGCACAATCTAACATGTTAGATATAAACTCGTCTACATACTGTAGATCCAGGCATCAATCAGTAATTTCACTACCTTGAACTTAGAGCTTTTATCATGCCTTTGAACCTCTTTACAAATGAGGTCTATCCCCACTATAGCTTATAATTTTGGGAGCAAATGGCCGCTTTGTTCCTTAGAAAATTTTCATCCCCCCCCCCTGCATAGATGATGATTGTAGTATAGTAAAAAAGCAACACATTCAGTAGAAATCAGATTCAGTGTTTGAATTTTCGTCTTTTCCAACGTTATTGAGATGTAATAAGACAGTGCCATGATGCTGGGCAGAGGAAAGAGCCTTGCTCACAGCCAGTGATAGGATTGATGATAGTCCGGAGCCCACTTTGCTAGTAAATAAACGGTGTTGGCAAGTAGTTTAGGCAAATTAAATCTATTTTTACCTATGAAATTTTAATATATGATGAGTTTTTTGGGATATAAGCAAAGCATAAAATACATATCATCTTGTTACCAACTTTATACAGAGTTCCCTTTTCAGAATGGTAATTATTTACTGAAAATGCTTTAGAATTAATACCAAAAGATGCTTCCCACTCTAGTTTTTTAATTATGTGGATATTTTTAATAGATTAAAGAAAGTTAATTGTTACAAACTGAGAAACTACAGCAATGATGAATTTTGTCACACATATTGTGACATGACAATAGGATCAGAGCTATTATTAATTCTACACTGAGTCTGTAGTTTAGAGTGGTTGTTATTGGCTTTAAGTCACTGGATGAAGCTGGAATTTCAATTCATAAAATCTAACTTTACTGTCCAGGAGGGAATATTTTCCCTCCTTCAATTATATGACTTATTTACTACAGTGCCATATAACTGAACATATTCCACTTGAGAATTTTGTTTCTAGCTTATTGTTTTATTAACAGTACCTTGCAAGAGAATTCTTCAGTAAGTGAAAAAGTTGTTTTTCTATTGTACACATTGTCTAAATTATCAAGGAAAGAATTTTGAGAAATGGAAAAAAAAATCTGAAAATGTTGCCTCCCTCCCATATCAGGTGCAATTCCTTTTGTCTAAGAATAGACATGTGTTGAGTAGAAAATGTGTCAAGATATAGTCCAGGCATCCCTGATGGATGCTGAGTACATTACTTAGGCCTTCTAATATCAACCACATTGCACTGATTGCCTTCTATCAGTTCTTCCTAGGAATGTGAGAGTGAAATTAATAGACCCCGTTATACACATTGTGTTTGATATAAAATGCTCCTGACAGACTTTAAAGTATGACCTATCCTCAGGCATTAGCTGTCACTACTTAGCCAGATGTAGTTTAATCATGTGACTCCTCTGGATTTTAGGAATATTTCTTTACTAAGTTGAGTCACAACATTTACTATGAACTTATATTATGCTCACATATTCTCCTTCTCACCAGTATTTTAATCAGCAAGAGAAGTCAAATTCTGTCTTTTTCCCCTTGGCTCTGTCAGTAATTTTTGGACTCATAAAACCTGAGTATAAAGTAACTATACAGTGTATATTAACAGAAAGGGAAAATGCCTAGAGCTAAGGAGCAGTATTTGGGAAGAAGCACCTGTTGGGCACCAGTCATCTAAATTCATAGAACCTTTTATATTTCTTTGTGGCCCCACACTTATTGGTTCCAAACCATTTTTGAAGCCATTTCTCATCAAACTTGAGGAGAAAAAAATCCCCATAATAGATACAAGAAATAGGTAGATTTAGGTACTGTTATCAGTACCTTAATGTGTAGGTAGAAAATAGGAAAGCAAAAGGTATTGAGTCTAGGATGTCATTTTTATGACACAACATTTAATACATGCATGTACACTTTTAATTTATATACAGTGGATGAATTTAATGTTTCTCATGTATACAGATTCAGTCTTGAATTGAGTCTCCAGTTATGCTGTTGTATGTAGAGCTTTGCCCATGTCCATTTCAGTTTTGTTTTCTCATATAATTTGTTTCTAGTGCATCTTGTTTTTCCATTAAGTATTATAGCACTAAGGATTATGTTCTCCATCCCCTGTGGATGATAAAACACAGAAATGCCTCATATATATTAGACAAGTACTCTATCATTGGGCTTCAGTCCTAATTTTTTTCCTGATTTTGAGAGAGGGTCTCACTAAATTTCCAAGCTGATACTGAAGATAGTGCAGTTCTAGGTTCTCCCTGCCTTTCTGTCTCCCTTAAATATCTTTTGGGCAGTCTTACTTACTGGGCACAATGAAATACTGGAACCACAAGGCTGGTTAACTGTGGACACTGGCACAGCCCTGGTAGAAGCTGGCTGAAGAAAAACCATCATCTTATGACTGTTTAGCAGCCATCCCGCCTTGGGAGTGCTGCAGTTTTTTCCCCTGAACATTGCTGCTGCTATCTTTTATTTGCCCATAGTCATATTTTTATAGCTTCTGGGTTATTTTTCCCAAGATTATAATTATGTTTCTCCCTTCCCTTTCTCCTTCCCCATATTCCTCCCCTATACCTCTCTGATCTCCTTCAAATTCAAGGAGTTGTTTTTATTGTTATTGCATACGTATATGTATATGCATGTATATTTCTGAATATTCCCTGTTGAATCCATGTAATCTTGCTTGTATGAATGTTTTTAGAGATGATCTTTTAGCACTGGAGAGGCAGCTTATCTACTCTTCTCTATTGAAGACCATCTCTCACACTGCCAGGATTCTTCAGTTGCCTGCAGTTCCATGGGTAGGGTTGAGGCCTCTTAAGCTCTTTCCCATTAAGTTTGTCATGACTTCTGGTGTTGGTGTCATTCTTATTCAGCTAACATTTGAGCAATCATGTTGGTAAGAATTTGTAGGTGTAGATTACTATATTACCAGGAAATACATTTTCAGAGCAAATTCCCTAATCCTATAGCTTTTACCATTCTTCTGGCTCTCTTTACACAATGTTTTTGATTCTTATGTGTGAGGATTTTGTGATATATCATTTGGGACTGGACTTCACAACTTTGCATTTTGAATAGTTAGGGTTGTCTGTAGTGGTTTCTGTCTGCTGCAAAGAGATGTCTCTTTGATGAGAGGTGAAGACTATGCTGTGTTTATAATAACAAATGTTATATATAAGTTATAAAGAGCCAATTTCTAAATGCTACTAAACAAGTTTTATGACAGAATATAAAATAAGAAATATTAAATGTCTTCATTACCAAACATTATTTAGAATGTTACTTATGATTTATTTGAAATGTTAGACACTAATAAAACTCAAATACGAGAATTCTCTTTCAACTGTTTTACTTTTATATTATATTAATCTTCTATTTCTTTACTAAGATTTTGGAGGGAGTCTAAGGTCATATGCAAAGAAATGATCACTTTTAAAGTATTTTACAGTTTTTGTCAAAGTCTCAAATATACCTGGGCTTGACTTTGATTATAAGAAGACACATAATTTTCCAAATTACTATATCATTACACCATGGAAGTTTATGAAACTAAACATACATTACCATTACTTTGCATAGTGAACTGTGACTTATAATCTTTATAATTCATTAAAAATAATAAAAATAATTATTAACTTGATATATAAAAAACTGAAAGCCACTGCAGAGATTTATTATTTAATTTTATACAAGAAGGTTTTTTAAAATATTTATTTATTTATTTTATGTGAATTGCTGTTTTGCTTGTGTATATATCTCTGTAAGTGTGTCAGATCTTGAAATTACAGACAGCTGTTAGTTGCCATGTGGATGCTGGAAATCGAACTCAGGTCCTCCTGAAGAACAGTTAGTACTCTTAACCACTGAGCCATCTCTCCAGCACAAGAAGGTTTTCATTCTGTCACATAGAACAAGTGTATTTTAGTAGGATATTTTTACTTTATGCTTCAAGTAGAAAGAGTTCTTAGAGTAGAATATATTCGGGTAGTTGGTGTGGCAAAACTCAGAACTCAGAAGCAGCAAACAAGAGATACTGGCATCAGTACAAGAAGAACCTAAAATTATGCCAATGAGAAGATTTTAAGAAAATACAGAATTAAAGCTTTACAAAGCATATGGTTATGTATACATACATATATAAATATTATATACATATATATGTTGCACATACAAATATTTGCCTTTTGATGGATAGATAAATAGTATAATTTGTGACAAAGGGAAATGAAAATAGATTTAAAATGTTTATTATATTGTATGTGTGTGTATGAGTATCCACATGTATATATGTGCACTGCATTCTTGTCTGATGCATGGAGGCTAGAAGAAAGTGTCAAGTTTCCTTAAACTGGAGTTACAGACAGTTCTAGGCTTTGAGTCAAACTCAGGTCCCCTGTAAGAGCAGCAAGTGTTCTTCACTGCTCAGCTATCTTTCCTTTTCTTCAACATAGTTATTCCTATTCCAGACCATATATATCATGAATTAAGATATGATTAACATAATCATGTGTATTTGAAGTCAAGAAAAATAGTAGAAAAAGAAGAAAGGCATTTTATGGCTGGCAAACCTTTCAGTAGCTAGTGTGCTGCTCTGTACTATACCATCTAAATAGGTCAATGACAACTAAACGTGAGAAAACTGTCATTCTGTTTCCTTTTCCCACACATCCAGTAATAATGCATCAGTGCTGAAGGTTAGAATAAAATAGCTCAGAGAGTCTGGGGTTTCTTAAACATATCTCTCATTGGATCTATTTGCCCCTTCTCTGATCCTGCGACTTCTCTTATCATCATGAGCAGAACATGTCTGTTCTCCGCAGATATCAGCTCAGCATCTACCCTACACAGTCAAGTGGTTCATCTTTGTTTCACAGTGTGGTATAAAAGAACACACATCTTCATGAAGGCTTTAGGATGCTTTCCTCATGTTGAATCCTAAGTCAGCTACTTAATATCAGTGTGCAGCTGCAACAATCACTTTACTTCCCTGGGTTTAATAAAAGGAATAGATTAATTCTACAAAGATGAACACAATGATTTTCAAATATTATTTATTTTAGAAGACATTCCTATTCAAAAAGTAGCTCAAAAATCTAAATTAAAATTTTAATCTTTGAAACTTCACAGATATGCTCAATGTTTACTGATTGTACCTATCCTCTGCTCCTTCCCTCTAACTATCCTTTAAACCTACTACCAACACATTTCCCTCCATCCTAAATTCTGCCTCTCTTTCTGTTTCTGTGTCTCTGTCTCTCCTCTCTCTCTCCTCTCTACCATTCAATTTACTTAGTGGTATAGGGTTATTCATTAAGGTATGCACAACCTATCAGTAACCATCCCTCAAAGAAAAGTGATTTCCCTCTGTAGCAACTATCACCTTCTATTAGCTCTTTAGTTAGAGGCACTGGAAGTATTCTTCACCCCATGAAGGATATTTATAAGTACTACCTGTTAACAAGTTATGCCAAAATAGCTCTAACATTAATGGTTTTTAACTAGCTCAGTCTTGTGCAGGCACTCACAGCTGGTATGAGTTCAAGTACGCACCAGACATGCCGTGTCCAGGGGACAGAGTCCTCTGACACATATATCATCTCTCTTCCTCATCATGGATGGTTTCTTATCATGGATGGGGTGTTGCTATAGCAATCCCATATATTGCTAAGCACTTATAGGCATTTATTCTCAGCACTTTGAATAGTTATGAATCTCTAAATTAACTATTGCCTGCTACAATTTGAAATTTCTTTGACCAAAGCTGAAAATGGCCCAGATCTATGCATAATAACATAAATATTAACAAGGAAGTTTGACAGCCTAGTCATTTAGCAAAACAATATAGTTTTCTGTTGCAAAGTGATTATTATTGATTACTGAAAAGCCAGAAGTCATAATGACTGAATAGAGTATATTTATTGTTTGAATTACAAAATTAAAATAAAAAAACTTCAATTTACCTTGTCATTTTATTTCATTTCTCAACTAAATTGCTACATTTAAATTGTTTTTGCTACTATATGCCCATGCCATATAGTGGGATACCTTTCTCAGCCTTAATACAGGGGGAAGGGTTTTGGTCCTGCAGCAACTTGATATGCTAGTCTTTTTTGACTCCCCATGGAGGCATTACCCTTTCTGAGGAGTGGATGGATAGTGGAGTGGGTGGAAACTGGGGAATGAGTGGGAGGATGGGATGGAGGCAGAACTGTGGTTGGTATGTAAAATGAAAAAAAAAATTAAAATATATATATGCCTCAGTGAGTTAGATTGATAAGCACAAAAACAACAAAAGAACTGTCCATTTGCTAAATACAGTTTGTGAATACGGTTATTGGTTTTGCCTTAAGCAACTTCTCTCACTTCCTCCTGCACCAGCACTATTATCTGAGGGAAACAGAGCAGTATCTCCCTCGATGTTATTGTATGCATTCACAGAATTGCAGAAAGGCATTTATGAATTTATTTGTATTTTATCTATTTGTATTTTATCACATGGCAAACAGTTCCCCAATTTAAAACTCTTCTTTTTGAATTGAATATTGGATATATTCATTGTACTCCATTTTTATAAGGTTTGTAAAGATTAATTACATTCTTTTTTTTTACTCTTTTTTTCTTTTATTTATTTTTTTCCTTCTTTATTTTGTATTTATCAAAAAAACAGTAAAAAGAATTTAAAATGCAGAAGAGTTAACAATAACTATACAGAGGATAAGAATCATAAGCATGGCTTATCAAGGGTGGAAATGCAAATAAGATTGATACATCTACATTCTTAAACATATGTAGATGTGTGTGCATGTGTGTATGTAGATATCTACTTGCATGTTGGGAGTATGTACATGTGCAAGCCGGTGCATTCACAGGTCAGCAGACAGTTTTGGATCCCCTGGTGTTAGAATCACAAGTAGTTATGATCTGTCAGACCTTGGTGTCAACAACTGAACTCAAGGTATCTATATTTGTAACCTCTGAGCAGGCTCTCTAGACTCAAGAGTTTTTTTGTTTTGTGTTGTTGATTTTTATTTTAATTTTCTTTTATTTCAATGTAACATTCAAAAAGAAAAAAAAAATAATCAGATTTATTAGCATTCACAATACTTACTCTGAAAAAGACCCTAAAAACAATTTAGTTAAGACATAAGAAAAAGCTCCAATTAGACACAATAAATATCGTTCCAAATATTTGTTTCAGGCTGAAACCTAGGAAAACCTTTAGTGAATATCTCATTTTGTTTCTTGAGGAAGTGTGTTAGTCTGTTTTTCAGACAGGCCTTCGATTTTGGTCTGTCTTTGCAATCTCTCCATCACTAAGACTTCAGACATATGCTGGGACAAGAGCTCATGGTGTTTTCTTCAAAATAAATTTCTAAAACTGAAATTAAGGCACACAACAGAGAGTTTGAAACATACATTTCACACGTTGGCAAATTTCTCCCTAATAAAATCTTACTAATCTGTACCCTCTCAAGTAGTACTTAAAAGAACTCGAATTTTCCCATACCTTTTTCATTGTTATTCATACTTTATTGTGAATATAATCTGGTTAACTATCTCCAAGTTTTAATTCCCAGAAGGACTGAAAGAACTTTCTTCTTTACAACTATTTCATTTTAAGTTTTGTAACCACAATCTATTTTTCTTGAGATATTTTTGCTTCCTAATATTCATTTTTCATTTGAACTACTTGCCATTTGGAGGGGTATAAACCTATAAATATGTATTCCCTTCTTTGTCTTTTAACTTTTTCTACACTACTTTTTAGGAATTATGAATACTTTTGAAATGAAGATATTTTCTTTTTATACTTCAAAGTACTTCTCATACATAAAATTTACTTCCATGTTACCAGCATTATGTGTACTTAATGTATTTATTTGCATACTTGGAATTTTTAGTACCAGAAATTCTCTCTGCATGGTCCTGTGGGCCTGTATGAACAAGTTCTGCATTGATGTGAACCACTTTTAATAACCGATGGGACTACTAAACACTTGTCTAAACTTTAAAAATGTTCTTCATGTTTGCTTAAATATATAGATAACATGAAAAATTATGAATAATAATATTGAATTAGAACACAGTAATTTGAAAAATTAATGGCCCTGCAAGCTGGAGTACATTATTTATTTCTATAAAATAATTACCAAGTTATTCTTAAGCAGTGCCTGCCTTTTATCCCCATGTGCAATTGAGGATGTGAAATAAACATCTTCACCTATTGTGGTAGATTATCTTTCTCCTTCCAAAAGTAGAGAGAACTTCCACCATATTAAGCCATTTTACCCTGTGAGATGTAACAGGATTTAATTTTTTGCCATATAGGAGGATTCTTCTATTATGGTTCATTTATTTTTATCCCTGTCTCTGTGGCATCTTTGTGCATTTCCTCATAACTGTATACTCCTAAGAGTCAGTTTACTTTTACTACTTTTCTCTGGCATCACAGTCCATCTCTTCAGCCACAGTACCATCATCCCCATAATTTGAGTTCTTTCCTTCCTCCCCTACTTTTCAGAATTTCCATCTGTCTAGTCCATTGCCTTCATTCAATGATCTGTTTTTGTCCAATGTCTCATGGGTTCACCAGTAACTGACTGGGAGACAGCACCCCTGTCATTGTGTGTGCAGGAGGACTTCCTGGTGAAGACTCAAAAACATCAACAGGGAAACTGACATTAGTTTTGCAATCAATAACTTGTGACCCAAAAAGCTAATATAGACTTTAGTAATCTTTTTTATTGTTAATTTTAAAAAATTTTTTAAATGTTTTTTTGAAAATCAATATCAAACATAATATAAAAAAGCCCTTGCTTTCACTGGAGAGTGCATTCATACTTCTTAAGGACTCTGGCATATAGTGAAGACCAGCAGAGACATTCAGCATGGTGAACTGAAAAGGTACTGGATTCTGGGACTGCATTGGAAGATAGTCATCGATGGACTACTGAACCACAGTCTTTAAACCGCTCTAGTAACTCCCCGCTTTCTATATGCAGATTCATTCTTTTGGATCTGTTTCTCTAGATTACCCTGTCTGAAACAGCAACTATACAGATACTAAAAAAATATAAGGTTAGTATATATAAATGTGTAAAGATTTTTGTTCTTAGTTAAGTATGAAAACTCAGCAAAAACAGAATATCCACTGTGATACTTCCTACAAAAATGGATATATGTACATATTCTATATACAGATGAAACATAACCAATAGCATGGAAACTGAAGAAGAGTAAGAGAGTCTAGATACAAGTATAATAGTGGTGGATATTATTTCCTTCTCTATAGCTTTCTAGGTGAACTGAAATCTTGTTGTTTGTAAGGATGGCAGTGTTGGAGACTGAACCTTTCTAAGAAAGCACTCTACCGCTGAGCTATACCCACAAACTTGATTTTTTTTTACAATAAACATATACAACTTTTATGATGACAGAAGTGATAATCCTACCCTGGAAAATGATTGTAACTATCCCAGAGGAACAAGTGTTAATCCAGTGTTTTTCACCTTCCTATCAACTGGTTAATTGATACTTATTATATGCCTGACAATGTAATAATTATTCACACTGGGGAACACAATGAATACAACAAAATACCAATTAATTCCCTGGAGAATTTATAACCTAGTTAAAAAGACAAAGATAACAAACAAAATATGTATCAAATATGATACTCAGATCAGATATACACAATAGCTACTCAAATTCTAAGACACCTGAGCTTTTTTTCTTTAAGTAAACAAAACAGGTGAAGATTTCTGTCTTTAGGGATATAACATTCCAGCTGAGAGAGATGACCGTGGTATTTGAGTAAGAATACCCCCATGAGCTCATAGATTTGAATATTTAAATGCCAGGGAGTAGAACTGTTTGGAAAAGCAAAACATTCAGAATAGATAACAAAAAAACCCCATACAGTAATAAAATTTTACTCTAAAATACATGAAACATAAAAAATAAAATCTAAAGCTTCTCAAGCCACGTTAAGCTCAGTTACACAGAAAGAAAGCACAGTAGGTCATAGCTAATGCACATGGATGCACTATGGCCACCACAAATGTCTGCTAAGTAACCCTTCTACAGTCAAACCAGAAGTTTTGTTTTGTTTTATCTTGTGTGTGTGTGTGTGTGTGTGTTTTAAAGCACTTTATTCACCCATCATCTTTCAATGAAAAAAAAGAATGTTTTTGCTTAAAATCCACTAATGAGTGAATACATCCCCTGCTTATCTTTCTGGGTTTGTGAGACCTTGCTCAGGAGGATGGTCTCCAAATCCATCCATTTGCTGACAAATTTTAGTATATCATTTTTTTTTCTTTTTTTTTTTTTTTTTACTGCTGAGTAGTACTCCATTGTATAGATGTACACCACAGTTTGTTAATCCATTCCTCAGTTGAGGGGCATCTAGGTTGTTTTCAGGTTCTAGCTATTATGAATAATAATGCTATGAACATAGTTGAACTAATGCTTTGGGGAAGTGAATGTGTGACTTTAGGTTGTATGTCCAATAGTGGTATTGCTGGAATCTTGAGCAGAGTGATTCCTAGTCTTCTGAGAAAATGCCATACTGCATTTCAGATTGGCTGAACAAATTTACACTCCTAACAACAATGAGGAGTGTTCCCCTTGCTCTGCAACCTCTCCAGCATAGGCTGTTCTCTGTGTTTTGGATCTTAGCCATACTGACAGGTGTAAGGTAGTATCTCAAAGTTGTTTTGATTTGCATTTCTCTGATGGCTAAAGATGCTGAGCAGTTTTTCAAGTGTCCTTCAACCATTTGTAATTCTTCTGCTGAGAATTCCCTTTTGAGTTCTGAACTCCATTTTTTGATTGAGTTATTCGTGTTTTGGGCTCCAGTTTCTTGAGTTTTCTATATATTTTAGAGATCAGTCCTCTATCACTTGTAGAGTTGGTGAAAATCTTTGCCCATTCTGTAGGCTGTCATTTTGTTTTAATGATTGTGCCCTTTGCCTTACAGAAACTTCTCAGTTTCAGGAGATTCCACTTATTGATTGTTGTTTCTAGTGTCTGTGCTAGTGATGTTATAAGAAGTCAGTAATCTTTTTATAAAGCTTTTTGTTTTTTACTACAGAAAAGTAAATTATGAGGTTTAAATCTTTTTATGTTAGATTTTAAGTTTTTGTTGCATGAAACTTTTTTATTTATTTATTTTATATCTCAAATGCAGCCTCCCTTCTCTTGTACCTCTCCTCTTCTCCCACCTCAGTCTATCCCTCCTGCCATAAACCAAGATCCTCCTCAATATTTAGGCTTGGCAAGGCAATCCATCATAAGGAATAGGTTCCCCATAGCCATCCAAAATACCAGGGATAGCCCCTGCTCCCATTGCTAGGAGTCCCAAAAATAGACCAAGCAACACAACAATCACATAGAAGCCCAGGTCAGTCCCAAGCAGGCTCCCTGGTAGGGTCCAAGAGTTCAGGAATAATCCACCACAAGAGACTGGGTCCAAGCAAGCTAAAAGTTTTATTTAGAACAACTAGTGTCAGGGAGGCAGCAGGGTTCCTGCTTCAGACTGAATCTCTGTGGCAGGGGCAGCTGCCAGTTTTAAAGAAAAAGACTAAGAAAGGCAGTTGAAGAAGCCCATCCAATTATAATGTAACACAGGGGGAAGGCAGCCTGGAATCTTCCAAAGCAGTACACTTTTAGCTTATCAGGGGGGCATGTGTTTTGTTGGCCCAGACTCCATTCTGGGCTGTTCACTCAGAAGAGGACTGAATGTGGTTTGACCTCATTCTAAGAAAGGATCAACAGACACCTCTGTAGGGTTGGGAGTTGTAGTCTATTCTGAGGAAATTGTAAAAACTCAAAACACAACAAATGGGAACAAAAGTGGAGTTTTAAACTGTTAACTAGAATCTAAGAGTTGGTTCAGACTCTGAGTTCCCAGGAGCCAGTTTAGCCTTTTCTGTGGGTTTTCCTGGGATATACCTGACACCCTTGGTTCCTACAATCCCCCTCTCTCTCTTGAGCAGGACTCCTGGAGCTTGGCCTAATATTTGGCCATGGGTCTCTTAATCTGTCTCCATGATTCCCTGAATGAAGTCTCTCCAATGACAACTGGAGTTATCATGAATCAGATCACGGAGGATGGACAGTTCAGGCAGTGCATCCACTGTTGCCAGGATTCTTAGCAGGAGCTATTCTTGTAGAACCCTGGAAGCCTCTTGTATCAGGACAGAAGTCAGTATTTTACATCATTAGATTTCTTATACTATTGCAACTGAATCCAACTACATGCTTGGAAGTCTATTGCTAGTTAGCTAACTTGAAATTTAGACATTGTTTTGGAGGAAAGTTACACTCACATAAGTTACTGTCGTTGAAGTTTGAGCATATCTGACCCATGTGTAACAAGGAAGGAATTAATGATAAAGCAGACAGACTAAACTACTTCCTAGTTCTCAGCAGGTTTTAGGTGACTTCTATAAAGCTTCCTTCACACCCAACAAATTCAGTTCTCTGGTTATATAGGAGACACTCTGCAGTCTGACTTTCACTTTAAAGTTGCAGTGTGGATTGGGACCACAACCATAAACATGGTTCTTGGTAAAAAGTCCTGCAGGAACATTCTTTCATCTCTGGGTAAGGGGTAACATAACCATCTCTTGTCTTCTGTCACCAAACCCAGATGACATGTCATCTGCATGCCAGCCTTGCTAATTGATGTTAACTCTTGGCTCTGCACTTAGATTAACTTGAAATTTAAAATAGATACTGCCCAAGAACTAAAACTTGAGAATTACCACTCTTTAATACAAACAAAAAGCTTACTACAAAGACCAAAACTTTATAGAACAGAGTCCCATGGGAACTGTGATTGAAGCAGGATAGAAGGAAGTTTTGCACTAGGACTTGGCTCAGGAAACCACAACTTTTCCTCCTCAAATGAAGAGTCTTCTCATCTTCTCCTGAGCTGCAGCCTGGGAAGATCATCTTGCAACAAATTTGTTTATATTAATCCCACTGATCTACCACAATTTAAAGCAAAATTAGAAGCAAATTTTAAACTAAATGGTGGCCAAGTGGATGAGCTCTGGCCAGGTCTATGTCTAGATTTCCAGAGGATGCACCAATCAAGTTTTTCAACAGCTTAAGTATTTCCCATCAGGTCCAATCGGAGGCAAGCATACAACCTGCCATACCTCCAGCCTACAACCCATGAAAGGTATGTTTACTTCCTGATGTATTTCCTGCTTGTGAACAACCTCCTACCTACATGTGATCAAGTACATCTGATGGAGAAGGGTCAAACAAACTTGTTTAACACAGTGAAAGCACAGGGCTTCTTATCTCCTAGAAACAATAGCCTCCAGCACTTCAGGAAGTATCTATCCTCGGGCAAGAGGCTTACAGGTTGGAAGTATTTTTTTGTTTGTTTGTTTCATGGGTTTCTAAGGCATAGTAATTAAAACTTAAAATTTAACTTTGCTCTCACAGTTTACAGTACAGCTGTGCTTTGGATAATATTGCCTGTGTTTTAATTTACTTTATTTTTTGAGCATTCCTAGAAACATTTTTTTTTTTTTCAGATTTTAGAGTAGAGTGAGGACTATGTCCTTTGAACTATTAATTTTGCTAATTCATGCTTTTTCATGTTTGTGCTTTTTTAAATTTTTATATTTGTAACCTTGTTAAATTTACTCTACAGGTCAGACAGGAATTTTTATGAATTTAGGGTAGTGATTTACATATTATCAATTTCCTTTCTCTTTTTTACCTTCTTCTGTTTGTTACCACTGTCCTCATATTTTAATTTTTATTGTGGACTTGTTGCTTATTTTGTTTCATTTGTTGGATTTATTTGTTTCATTTTAGGTTTTTTGATACTATTTTGTGACAGACTTGTTCTGGAAAGATGAGAACATTGTCTATTCTCCAAAGATAGGTACCAAGGATAGAGTCGAGCAAGTCCAACTTGATGACTCAATGAGTTTTATTAGGAGTGTTTATAGGAATATGAATGAGAGATTATTTATTATAGCAGAAAGGGCTCAATGACAGTTGCATTATCAAGGGTTACCCTTGTATGAGTGGTAGCTTATGAAAGTTAGCAACCTGTTGAACTTTCAGGCAGCTCAGTAGATTGAAGTGTTCTTTCACTGGCTCAACTGCAGATCTCTTCCAGACAGCTCATGTGTTCTTTTTTCTTCAAGGCACTTTTGCTTGTGTCCCCTTCTCTCAGGCTGCAGGGCTGGCTTTTGCTTCTTTCTTTCAGTTTGCCTGGCTTACACAATAGTCTTTGGAGGTTGACTGATAAGTGGTAATTCTTAGCAGTCTTTACAATTTGAATACTCTTAGAAAGGCAGTGACCTAGTGAATCTGGTCAATTGCAGGTACTTCCTGAGGAGTTTTTAAGTTGCTTACTTCTGGTCTTAATAGAACTTCTCTACAGGATGGAGTGTTTTATCTCTTCCTAGAACACATTGCTGTTTGACCTTCTTGTAAACATCTCCTAAAGCATCATACTGTTTCACTCACTCCTCACATCCTATGACTTAATATGTTTTCCTCTAAGAAGGTTTAAACTACAGAGGAAACTTTTCTTTTTCAGTCTAAAGGCCATCTATATCATCCACACAAGCCTCAAGCTCACAATAATTCTGCCTCTGCTTTTGAATGCTAGGTTTACATGTGTAGAACCTATTTTTGTGTTTTTGAATGTCATTACACATGCATTCACACAAATATTAAATCTTTCAGACAAGATTGGATAGAAATAAACAAAAGGATATAAATATAAACTTAATAAAATTATATTAAATCATAGAAAAGGAAATTATAACAAGAATTTTTATATCCAAGGTTTACATGGAACCATCTGGCCAACAAATTTTATGAGGAAAATATGGATTGAAAATCTGAACAAATTTAGATGTGAAAAACATTTGCTGGTTTGTAAATGTAAACAGGAGCAGTGACTAAATGTGGACTTCAAAGTCATCAGTTTCAAGAAGTTAAAAACTGCAGTACTAGAGGAGTGTTTGTCAAAGACTCCTCCACTTTCCAAACATGTCTAGATACCCCAATAGCTGAGTACCAGCTTCATTTCCCTCTCTTTCTGATCTCTATCATAACAAATGACTAGCTAACATTTAAATTTAAAGCTAAAGTCACTCTTTGCTCAATTTGTTTTATATGTAATCTAAGAAAATACTTTGAGTAAAATAATACTTGCAGAGGCTCATGAGATGAGTTGATGGTTAAAGGTACCTGTAACTAAATCTAGTGACCTTATCCCCAAAGAGAGAGCAGAATCATCAAGATTTCCTCTGAACATCTACTACATCCTCTTCCATACACCAATATACACACATATAAGTAAATATATGTAATAAACAATTATAAGAATGATAATTTTAGGTTCATGAAAACCATTCTTGATGGATATGATTATATACATCACAGTATCAGAGGCAGAAACTGTGGGTGTAGACCCAATGAGGGAAAAAAATGCCAGAGTAGAAGAGAAATGAAATCCAGAGGGACAACAATTGGATTTGCACACAGATACATTAATGGCAGGAATCTCTCTTCTTTCAGTATTGCCAGAGACAAAATACTTAGTGTTCTTCTGCAAAAAGCCTAGACTAACCCTGGGAAAATGAGCCACCAACTTGATACAGGAGCCCTTGCCTCTTGGCAGCAATTCTCATGAAAATTTTTCAAGCAATGGTTGTGCAAAAGGTGTCTCCTGAAGGCTACCTCTCTGATGATGTCAATGGCTTTCTTTCTCAGTCTATACACATTGCTTTGCTTTGCTGAGTTATCTTTAAACATTGAGGACCTGACTGAAGAAAATCAGACCAAAACTCTGTCATCAAGTAAATTATTTTCAACTAAATTTTCTTTAAAATTGAAAAACATTCTGAACCATGACAACTCCTTTTTGTGAACTTTTATTCTAAATACTAGTTTATAGCCCTATAATGTAGAATATTCTTTCGCAGACATTACAGACTATCGAATAATTTTTATTTAAATAAATCTCAGTGGAAATTTCACATTGTGAGATCCAAAGTTACATTTTAAGTTTTATTACTGTGTCTAAGTGATTTATGAAATAAATGCCCCTAACCTGTAAGACCCTTGACCATGAACAGCTACTTTCTGAAATGCTAGAGGCTATTGTTAATATTACATAACAAACCAATATTTTCATTCCACTAAACAAGTTTTTTCAACTGCTCAGGATGTAGGCAGGAGATATGTGGGAAGGAAGTACATCAGAATATATGTTTGTCCCTGATTGGACCCAATGGGAAATACGGTGGTCGGATGGATTTATGTTTAAGAGACTCTTGTGTTCTGGAAACCTTAGCATGGAGCAGGACAGAGTCCATCATTCTGGTCAGTATTCAATTAAAGCTTGCATCAGATTGGTTCAAAAATTGTGAAACTCTTTTTTCTCTCATGACTTCCTGGCCTGACAATGTGACTCATGAGCATAAATAAATCCATGTGACATTATTTCAGGGGAAGAAATAAATTTTTTATTTTTAATGTATAGTATATTTTATTCTGACAATAAAAAGGCAATAGGTGCCAATCTTAGACAATTTGGGAACTGAAAACAAATTGAAAAGCTGAAGAAAACTGAATGTTCACTACCAAAATAAAATTATGTTGTAATTTTCTGTGCTTCATTTCAGATTGATTACAAGAATATCTTTAAAATATTTTAAAGTACTATTCTTTTATAATCAGCAAGTTAAATAAAAATAAAAATTTAAATAACCACTCAGAAATAACTGTCACAGATTTTTTTTAGCAATTTGTCTTCTAGTTTTCTAGTCTATAGTTTTTTTTTTCCTTTATTTATTCATTATTCTCTGAAATTCTGTATTCTCAACTTTAAAATTCTACAAATGCTATAGGAAAAGATGGGCAGAGAAGAGAGAGACTGGGTCTCATCAGGCTGAAACTATTTTATTGGAACAGCTACTATGGAATGAGGGTTGAGGAGGACATTTATAAGGGTGGTGTGTGTGTGTGTGTGTGTGTGTGTGTGTGTGTGTGTGTGTTTGTATTTACCAGCCAGGAAATTGCAACTGTTTTGTGGTATGGCTGGTAGCAGGATTAATTGTCTTTCTTACCTGAACATATTGTTTCTGTAGGTTTACCAGAAAGTCAGACTGGAGTTAAGCAATTCTTTGCGACTTGGGGATCTTACCCAATATAGCTTGATTCATTTCCTCATGGCCAGAGGCTATTTCCCACAATTACAGCAGAAATAATAATTTTAATTGCTAAGTGTTATATTTAATCCTACTTGCCAATTTTAGCAGATCACTGAGGAGACAGGGTTCTGTGAGGAATTCCCTAGATTATGGTTAGCGTTGAGAATGTCTGTGAAAGATTATTTTAATTGGTTAATTGGTTTCCTCTGAGAAGACTCACCTTGATCATAGACATGGTCATTTTCTAGGCTGGAATGCTGGGCCATATACAGTTGAGAAAGGAAGATGTGCAAACTTTATATAGTCTCTCTCATATGTGAAGCTTAGCTTATAATTTTTCAGTTTGTGTAATTTCTGTGCTCTTGATTCCATTTAGAGCCCTGAGAAATATAAAGAGCCCATAGAGGAAAATTCTGGGTTAAGGAAAGCTAAAGTTTGAAGGGAAAAAAAAATTGTAGAAAAGGAAGGAGTCTAGAGGAAGGCTGAGCAAAACCAGCGATCTAGGACAAAACTATAGCAATAGTAAAAATAAAATAAAATAAACTATTTTAAAATAGTAAACTAGGGGATTAAAATCACTTTTAGTCAAGGTGATTAGAAACTGGATCTATAAGCAACTCAGAAGTCTTACACAAAAGCAAATAAGCATGTAGAGGAGCGAAGAAAGTATTGTGGCTGTGGTCAAGATATGCCCAGGTTCCTGGTCTTATTGAAAGATTTGACAAGGCATATCAATAGCAAAGCAGAAATAAGTACCCAAAGAGAAATGCAGAATTCACTGCAAGGGCCAGGTGGCTTCTTGAGCTAAGTGCTTAAGAATATTAATTACTGCTTAGGACCTTCTCTTATGGGGTCTTGGTTGTTAAGGAAAAAATGTGGGATATTTTTTATTTTGACTGATGGGCTTGGGTTATGGAAATCTTCCTTTAATATGCATGTCCTTTTTCTGTGATATCTTATTTTAATCATGTGGGCACTCTAATTACTTTGGACATAATCGGTGAGTTAGGATGTTCCTCTCAAACTTTTCACTCAGAGAATACAGCTTGTCTCACTGTGCACTCACAATTAACACAGGCTAGCTAGATTAGTCTTCTGCCTCCAGTTCAAAAATATTATACAAATGTGTTTGACCATCAAAGGGGAGTTACCAAAGAGGGAAATTTATTGTATTGTTTGGAGCATCATTTTCATGATGATAATGCAGGTGGGTGTCTAGGTAATCAGGCGATTGCTCAAAATAAAATGTGTGTGTGTGTGTGTGTGTGTGTGTGTGTGTGTGTGTGTGTGTGAGTACATCACTTGCCCAGGTGGCTAAGACATCTCCATAGTTTCTTGCTTCAGAAACACTTCTTAGGGATATTTTCATTATAAAAGAGAAGAGAGGAGACAGAGTACCGACTCTCAGAAGTAGAGAACCTCCTGAGAGGTAGGACTTTCTGCCTTCTCTGGCTTGGGAAGATCTACCAGTCTTTAGATACTTATGAGGTGAACTTGATATACAGCATAATAAAAGTGCTAGATAGATGAAGGTTAATTCTTGGTGCTTTCTCAAGAGTGAAAGGATTTGTATACAATTTTCTCTAAGTAGGAATACTGAAAGTTGTCTTCAGGAGAAAGGGCATAAACCAGAATAAACATGTTTTATTCTGGGGGTGCTGGTACACAACTTTGACCAGCAAAACAATACAAAAATCATCTCTGAAAGGAGTACATCATTATCTAAGATTCAATTTGCTTCTTAAAATAATTATGCAAATAAAAAGTAAAAGACAATAAAGTTGATAACAAAATGAATAAGTATAAGCTAGAATGAGTTGAAAAGGAAATTGATATAACTTAATCCATCAAAATGTGTTTTGATAAGAATTATTACATAACTTCTATGATGCCATTACATGTAAAATGTTTAGGGGTAGGAAGTAAATTTAAACTCTTAAACAAGGAAACAAAAAAGGAAAAAGTGATACTGCATATTTAAATAAAATCAACTCATAATTATGGATCTAACATATGTAATAAGTAAACCCAAAAGATAAATATGAGGTCCAGTAGCGATTGGAAGAACCATGAGGAACACAACAAAAAGAGAAACAGATAGGGGAAGGTAGGTAGGAAGAGAGGCTGAGCAGGAACTCTTTAAATCTATTCCTTTAACTGAAGAAATAAAGCAATAAAGCTAGAATAGGCCACAAATAATAGTGGGTGATATTTTTTTTTAGAATTTATGAAATTAAAAACAAACGAACAAACAACAACACTAAACACAAAAAATGAGAAAAGTAGACAGATATTAGCCTCAAAGAGATAAAGAGGATGAACATCTATTGATCATTAGAGGCCAGAGGCCAGACAATTGTATCAAGATGCTGATAGTCACAGAGGCTGAGCTAATTTTTTACTGTGAAATCTTGTCTGAGGAAGAACAGTAACCAAATCATCCACCCGAACTAAAAATACATGATTACCAGAACACAAGAACATAGAGACAAGAAATCCAGTGAAAACAGGACAGAGACAGAACGAACAGAGCACTTTTCTCAGTGGAGCTGCTGGGAAGTACAAAAGGACACGTGTAAGTTTGAAAGTAAAGGAAAATGAATGATGCTGATAAAGAGCAGCTACAAAAACTGCTGGAGAATAAAGCTTATAACATTAATCTATAAAATACTGTTTAGAAAGCCAGTGAACGGTATAAAAGAATGCATATAGGCTGTGTAAGAATGATGGTAAATGCAAGAAATACAAATGCATCTTGAAGGCAAATAAATATTAGTATTTAAATCAACACTGCATGGTCAATGAAAATTATTTAATTAAAGTCTATTATTTAATTCTTTCAGTACAGGAGAGAAAAACAATGCTGATAAATGCATTGAAAAGTATATTGTCCATTTGAGTCTTCACCCCAAGTCTTCACAAGTAGCTTTTAAATTGCCATATCACTATGAACATTAGGTTATCCTGTTAAAAATAGAGTGATATTTGGGAGTGATGGTGCACACCACAGCACTCAGGAGGCAGAAGCAAATATATCTTTATGAGTTCAAGGCAAGCTCACCTTACATAGCAATTGTTAGGCCAGCCAAGGCTAATAGTGAAACCCTGTATCAAAAAACAAACAGAAAATCTAACCAACCAAATGAAAAACAAATGTTATATAAATTTATGAGATTGTTTTTCATTATATAACTACTGTTTACAGAAAACTTTTTGGTTCACAGGTATGGTGATTATCATTAGGTAAATTACAGAAAAAATGGATGGATTTATTTTCCAATGGAAATGACTTATGACTTTCTTCACTGAATTACAGAATAAAAAGTCATGAACAAAGACCATCAGGTGTATCTGACACCAACAGTTGTTTGTTCATAGAGACTACCTGGGCTTTGACATGGTTGTGTACAAATCAGGAAAGCAAAGGTAGAATCTGTAAACTGTTCCCCAAAAATAATGTTGCTGGTGTCACAAGCCTAATATTCAATAACTGGGGACAAGAAACCCAATAATTAAGTTCATAAAGGGAACCCACTCTTCTGGTATTAAAAGATTTGACTTCAAGATTCTACAACAACTCCAATAAAATCCTGATGAAAATGTGGCGCAGTGCTGTGAGCAATAGGAATGAAAAAAGAGATTTCAAAGAAGTTTATTTTTAATGTATTTTCTTATTAATTTGCAAGAAGAAAACTTGCACATTTGCATCAGGACTAGGATGGATATGATAACGACTTTAAAGTGCTGACTATTTTATTTTTGTAAATGTGCAAAACACTTAAAATATCAGAACCAAGTGCTGCATATTTTAACAACTGAAAGCTGACAATAATGTATGATATTACACATCATAATAAAAATGTATAATTTCATTTTGTTAAATACATTTTCATAATCATGAAATTGCTCTCTCTGCTAACAAAATTTGAATTTATTGTAATATTATTTGACTTGAATGCCAGAAAAGCAAAGTAAGAGGTGGTGAAAATGAATATGATTAGTCCAAATTGCATATTTTGTAATAGTCACAGAAGTTAGGCAACCATGTCCACAGGAACATGAATACTGTGCCTTGGATTAAAAAAACAAAAAATAAACAAAACAAAATATGATGACCTTCTGGAAAGCAATGAGTAAGAAACCAACAGATCAAGGCCAACAATATAGCTCACACTGCTGCTACTTATAAGCTGACTGGAACACTGCTTACATACCTCATATGCCTTTCCCCAATGTGTGTATTTTTTCCATACCCCAATATGGCTGATTATGAATAAAAGTGGTGCTTTTCTATCATTTCATTAAATATCAGTGATATTTAACTTTATATATTTTTGAATTTTTTAGGATGCATTAATGCTACGAGAGGTTTCATTATGACAGATTTACATATGCTCATAGTATACAGTGGATGCATTCACTCCTTTAGTACTCATAATCTCCCCTCCATTCTGCTTCCCCTTCCTCCTCCACTGCAGCTTTTCTTTTAGTTTCCTGTCCCCTTGCCCCTTTTTTACCTTACTTCCCTCTTAAAGAAAATGCTACTGTCTAATAAAGGAGCGTAGCAGTACAATGACTCATAAGAATATTGTTTAACTCATAGATCAGTTCTTGTTCAGCCATCATCACAGAAGCTTCATCCTGCATTAGATGGGAACCAATACAGAGATGTACATCTGGACAATATGTAGAGAGTGGGAGACATTGGACCACTTAATCATAAATGGGATATATCTATCAAATCCCTCCCCTCATATGTCATAAAAGTCTACAGAGAACTTATAGAATATATTCTGTAAGTTCTTTTTTTCTAAAGACTCCCGACTGCTTCAGATTTCCTGGTATTGACTGTGTATGTGGTTATTGTAGTCACTCATAGGCAGGTCTATAATGAAAAGGCACACGTGAAAGGTACAAGATGCAAATATACAACTTAAAGATAAAAGGAGCATGAGGGTGACAGAAATACCAGTGTACAGGGAGCTAAAAAGATTAAAGAAGAACTTTACACTAACTGAAATAAATGAAGTCCTAACTTCAGGGCAAGACCCCACCCAACTTAGCTTCCCACTTGTGAAAAGGCATTAAAGGAGAGATTAAGGAAAGTCATCAAATATAAGCCACAGTAGTTCTGGATTTAAAGTCAAGATTAAAGAAAGGGTTGTGGAATCTCCCTCCATGGGTAGGAAAAGCATTTGAGGTCAGGCAAGTGTCAGGGGTGTCCTTGGATGGAGACCCAGAATGGCTATTATGTGAAGTTGTGAAGATGAAACTTGGATTATGTTGGAGATACTAGAATCATGGGATACTTGTCAATAAGAGATGCTATAATGGTGTGGAAGCAGTCCAAGAGAGAAGATACTGCTGCAGTTAACAAAATTTAAGGGACTTAGAGATCTGGAGAATAATTTGGAGGGAGCACACATGTCCTTGTGCCCACAAATCAACAGGGAAACCAGTAAATTTAAACAAGCAGGATTGTACTTTTATGTGAAAGGATATAATACGTATTTTCCTCCCAGAAAGCTGGGAATTTGAGGTGATTAATAGGCTGGTGACAGAGGTCAGGCCAAAGCAAACTCAAACAATGAGGACTGAAGTGGCATATAGTCTCTTATGTTATTTGTATAGTCTGAGACTCCCCAAGTTTCCACAACCAGGACCAGAGATAACTATTAGCCCAAATGATTTATATTCTATCTGTATGATAAGACCATGCCTGATCTTCCATAAACCCTTAAGTTAATATTTTAGCCCATCTTTAGAGAGCATCTTCTTAGAAGAAATGACATGAACTTTGGAGTTGAGTTCAGATGTAATTATGCATCCTACGCTCCTGTCAAATGTTGCTCATAGAATTTGTAGATTTTACTTTCTGGACCTCAGATCCTGTTGTATCTCATTTCTTGACTTTTTGCATAGTCACTTTTCTTATATGTGGTTCTCTAAAGATGGTTGAGACTAAAACTGTCACTCAAAACTATTCTCATCTTTGTCTTCCAAGCATTTCTTCAAAGTCAATGATTACTATTTGGATAGTTAGAAATCTACATAATGTTTCCTTCTCTTTAACCATCAACTGAGGGTTAGTCCAAATGATGTTCAGGTTGTTTATTATAAAGTTCCATGTTCTCTGCAATGAACTAAATCATAAAAGATACTAAATCATCATCACAAATCTTGTGATAAGGACATTGACAATGGAAACTCATAACATGAAACCATTATTCCATTTTATACTAGTTGGGTGACATTAACTGGGCTTTACACATCTCTCAGTTTTTGTCTTCTGTAATTGCATTACAGCAAAATTTCCTAGCAGTTAGGCAAAGCACAGTACCTTTTAGGAGAATGTGTGTCTCAGTAGTTAAAGAAAAGAAATATGAATGCAAGTGAGCTTAGTGGAGGACTTAGAATGTGTACTTGGAGAAATAATGAACCTAGTGAGTGGTGGGCAAGTAGTGTGAAAGGAAGACAAAATGGACAACAGAAACCTTTGAAATGAGGGAATAAACATGAATATTGAAGATTAACAGTTCTACCAGCCCTGTCCTTGTTCACCTTGTAAAAAAAAGTTAAAATGGAATCAAGACAGGGAAAGTAAAATAGATTAACAATTCAGTTCTTTTCGTTTTATGAGGTGTTTTTTTTTTTTTTTTTTTTTTTTTTTTTTTTTTTTTTTTTTTTTTTTTTTTTTTTTTTTTTTTTTTTTTTTTTTTTTTTTTTTTTTTTTTTTTTTTTTTTTTTTTTTTTTTTTTTTTTTTTTTTTTTTTTTTTTTGAAGTAGGGTACTTACTCGGAACTAATAGCAATTAAAAAACTAGCATATTTCTCTTGTGTCTGCTTTTCCAGCCTTGGGATAACTAGGTTACAGCACCACATCTGCCCACCAATTCCATTTTTAAGGTTGTGTTGAACCTCATCACTGTATGACCTTCTGAATTGGATCTCTGTGAAGGAAGATGCTAGTGTGGGATTAGCAGTGACAAAAACATTGGTGTTAAAGAATGATGTTTCTAAACTACCCATTCATCTAACTGCCACTGAAATTAGCCAATTAATTTGCTCTGCTGTTAGTTCAATACAAGTATATAAAGCTTAAGATAAAAAGACTATTTTAAGATTATGATCTTTTCTCAGTTAACTGTGCAAACAGGGTTTTTGTGATAATTTAAGTTGTTACTTTTATAGATAAACTCAAGCTTCAAAGATACCACATAAATATGCCTTCAAATTTCCATTAAAGTAGCTTTTGGGAAGATAACCCAAACAAGGGAATTATTAAATCACTTAGAGAAGGAAGAAAATGTGATGTGGTGTAAGATAAATTGTCTCAAATACTGCATCTGCTTCTCTTAAGACCTTATTCTAATGACTATAGATTTGTATTTAATTTTTTTTATCTTTCAAAAATATTTAGTCATATTGACATTAGAATAAAAAGTAATAGACATAGTAATTAATGTATAATTTTTGAGAAAAATTATTAATGGGCTTAAGATATGTTTTTGAGTTAAAATTTAAGAATTAAGTTGAAAGCAATGTTGAACTTTAATAAGTCATTGCTTGCTATCTTTATTTTGCTGTCCATGGAGAAATTTTCTTTGCTAAGTTTGTTTTGTGTTTTGGAGAGAAATTGAAAATCACCTTAATTTCTCATTATCTACAGCATAATTAGTGGTTAATGGCAATTCTTTAGCCTGTAGGAAAAGTGAAAGTAGAATTAGAATCTGACTACAAGTCAAATAAACTTTGCTTTTTTTCATCGATTAAAGCATTTTTAAGACAGATATTCAATAAAGTTTGCTTAGCAAAATTTCAATAGAGTTTGCTCAAAGTGGTGAGCAGTAATTGAAGTCAGGTGCTTTGTCAAGATGTATAATTCTTTCTGAGTTAACTTGTAGGCATTAATATGATTTTATAACAAAAACCAATATTAATATTGTTTTATAATCAACACATAATTGCAGTGGAGTGTTTTGAGTGGTTACAGAATATAGTATCTGACGGAATTGATGTTAGTTTTCATTCTAAAATCAATTGCTTCTTTATGTTTTAATATTAACTTCTACTGATGTGTATTCATTATACATATATTTACAAATATTGTGAATCTTGCTATATTCATATACACCTTCTCTTTTCTCATTTCATTACCATTAACACCCTTATTCTCACTCTACTTTTATGGTATACATATATGATTTTATATGTCACATATGTAATATGTGACTTTATGCTTCATTAGAAAGTCCAAGACTCATCAGTGGGAGAACATGTATAACATAGAAAATCTATTTCTGAGTCTAAGTTATTTCACCCGTTTTAATTTTCTAATTGTAATACAATTCCTGATTATTATCTAGAAGTGTAGAAAAATGACAACTTCTTTAAATAGATACCAGAGCAGTGTTGATGTCTCTTGCTAATTATTAACTTTTTAAAGGCACAAATGATGAATTCCATTATTTCTAAGTCTCATCTTGCCTCTAAAGAGCACTTGTTTGTTATATGAGGAAGGAAATTGGAGACGGAACCTTTTCTAGACAGAATGTCATGAAATAAATAAAAACCTTACATCAAAATGTGAAAATGTTAATAGCATGCCATGTCTACTTTTGCACTTTGAGAAAGTGCAGTGGCTGTGGGTTTCATTCTTTTCCAAATAACTACACTCACATATAATTGCTTCTTAATAAAAACTGCTCATTGAAGAAGCAACATCCAGATTTGCCACTCGTGGCTTCCTTTTCATCAGCATCTAAATTATCCATACATTTTCTAAACCCTGTGCTGGCAGACCTCTGCAGTCAAATGCTAAATGTTATTAACCTCTAACAAATTGGCTTCCCAATGAATCATGTTCTCTTTGAAATGGTGTCAATATGTCATCACAATGCCCCCTAGAGGACTCATTTCCTCTTATGGGGCCCAATCCACTTGTTTTTTTTTGCATCTGATGATTCAAATATCATGATTTGTTGAATCATGAAGCAAATATAATGGAACTCAATAAATGGTTTTAGCATATGTTTATAGACTGAAAGTATGCTTAGATCTGTGGCTACTAAACAGATGATTGTCTAGAATTGTTTGTTTACCTCGTTCATTTGGGTATTCACAATTTTATGGGAGTAAATGTTACATTTTGCACCTTCCTCAAATGGACATATTAAAATAAATTAATGTCAGTTTTGACAATGAATTGATAAAAAGATAAATTTCAGTGTGAAAAAAGTAGCTTTTGGATATGTGTAACTTTAAGTATACAGGAAAAGGCAAAGATAACACAGACAGAAAATGGTACTGAGAATTCCCATATATTATAGCCACTCCAGAATCTTCTACCATTAGGATCTTTTACATCTATACAATGTGTTCTGTTTACAGGACAGTCCTGATAACACTGTTTGCTGACCAATATTCATAATCTGCAAATGTAACCTTGGTTTTTAAAAACAACTATCTCACTGTAGTTATAGTCCAGCCAGCATATCACATCATAACTAGTTACCTGATCTCTGGTTCATCTCAGATGGGACCATTTTTCAGGTTTGCCCTGTTTTCAGTGAACTTGGCAGTTGTGAGAAGCCATCAGGTTTTCTGTGGTACTAAGATTTTGTGTTCAGCTCACAAACAGGTATAATAATTTGGGATAGACAACCACAGGGGTTCAGTGCTGTTTTCCTCAGAGTATGAGAATTTACTGTTGCACTGGTTTAGAGCAGTGGTTCCTGGCCTTGGTCACTAGGCTGGGGTAGTGCATACCAGGTATGTGTATTGTGAAGTTATTCTTCTTCCTCCTCCTAGATATTGAACTTTTTGGAAGGCTGTTGTTATGAACAGCCAGCAATTAAAGAGTGAAGTGATTCACCATGAGGAAAAAACATCTAAGACATTATGTGTGAATATTCTGCACAGGAGATGTGCCCTTCCCTCCATCTGTTTATTTTTTAGAGTTGTTTATTTGTGCCAATATGGATGCAGAGATGTTTATTTTTCATTTGAAAATTACAACATAATTCTGATTCATGTTGTGTTCAAACTGTCCCAACATCATGTACTGGGGGCTGCTTTGGAAAAAGGAATTTTAATACAATTTACTGAAGTGTATTTTATTTTGTGGTGTTTTTCTTACTTTTGTGAGGAAAAAATCCTTCTCTGGTATCATAGACAATTATTATAAAGCAAGCCTAAATGTTGGCATTTCCCAAAGCTAGAACTGACCTCTGCCCAAACACTATTTTGTTCTTCATAGCATATGTGTATGTGGGAAGCAGACTAGCAAAGAATAAGTAGCAAGGCCCAAAGGAAACAAAACTTTTTGATATATTTAAAAACACCAAATGAAGGCAAAAGAACTACCAAATGGACTTCTCTCTGAGATTTACATCTTGAAGAGAAAAAAGGAAGTTTTTCCCTCATTTATTGATGGGAGATACTCATCCCATTGGCAGGGCAACAGGAAAGAAATGTGCAAGCATTTGCAGTCTATGTTACATAATGTCAGAGCTTTGATGAGGAAACAGCTTAAAGAAGGTCTGCTTGTGCATTTGTAGTCTTTGATGAAAAATGAGAAATCATGGAAAAAATACAACTAGAAAAACAGGGGCTGTGGTTGGATGGGAATTACCTAGGACTGGTCTGCTTCACTCTGTGTGATCTTGTGTCTCCAGACATGAGGATGACCCTTGTTCAGAATGATGCCACCCTGAGGTGAAGAATTTATGACTTGAAGCAGAAGAAAAGAATGAAAAGAAAGAAGATCTTTCGACTTTGCTCTGTATTCTCAAATATAAACATGCTCTAATTTTGGAAAGTGAATCCATACTCTTTGGATTGTCACACTGCCAACTCTCACTGTTTCGGGGACTTGTAATGGTTTTATGGTGATATTTATATTTTTATTTGACCTGCTCTAGGGCCTATTCCAGTTTGAGCAGAGTTGAAGTCAGCAGGGAACATCAAGGCCTCCACACCTGCTTGCTCATTTTCTGAGTTTTGCACCCAGGTGAAACATTACTCCCAGACCCTTTCTTCCCGGAATGAGGATATGAGAGCTGTACTGATAAGAAAGTACATTATATACTTAGCAAGTCTTCTTTTTATTAAAAGTTTATTTTCCTTAAGTTCCTCTCCTTTTCTTTTGCTATTCTCTGTTCTTTTTATGTTTTTTTTTCTCTCATGTTTTTCTCAGCCTCTCAAGCATAGATCTGGATGGGACCACAATGAGAAGATAATAAAATTATCTAAACTACAAAGTCAGTTTCAGAAATCACAAAAACAAGGAAAGAAGAGATTTTAGTGTGCATTGTATACTACTTGAGAAAACAATAATAGACTTCATATACTGTAATTTTTCTATCCTGGAAATAGCTAGAGATTGTATGGATCATTGGAAGAAGTCCAGTCTCATGTGAGTGACATAAAATGATTCATGCTATTGTTCTGATAAGTTTTTATCAACTTGACACAAAATAGAGTCATCTGGGGGAGAAAGAAAGTTAGCCAAAGAATTGACTCTATAGATTGGCCTGTGAATATTTCTGTGTGGAAATTTTCTTGAGTAATGATTAATGAAGGAGGGCTCAGTCCAGTCCAATTGCCATGGCAATCAGTCCTAGGTTGTTTAGGAAGTAGGCTGGGCTTC
This sequence comes from Sigmodon hispidus, assembly GCA_004025045.1. Classification (NCBI taxonomy): domain Eukaryota; kingdom Metazoa; phylum Chordata; class Mammalia; order Rodentia; family Cricetidae; genus Sigmodon; species Sigmodon hispidus. Next base: position 32,448 of record PVIH01008672.1, read on the forward strand.
CTCAAGTCCAGTAGGCAGCATTCCTCTGTGATTCCCATTCCTATTTCAGATTGAGTCCCCACCCTGACTTCCCTCAATGGACTATGAAAACCAAATAAACTCTTTCCTCCCAGGATTATTTTAGTCAGTGTGTTATCATAGCTACCGAATGCAAATTAGGACTGGAGTCAAAGACTGAACTGCATGTATCATTGTGGAAAATTTTTAATAATGATATATGTGTATTACCTAAAAATATCAGAAAAAAGTAAGATTTATCAAGTAAAGCTGAATTAATTATAAATTATTTTAAATGCTTTTTTGGAAGTCTTACTAGTTGTTCTATAACTAATGAGTACAAGTTAGGCGATGTGACTTAAAGTACATCAATCAGAAAATTATATCATTGTGCTTCTAGAGACTAGAAATCTAAAATTTCTGTCAGTTTGACTGTGTTCCCACCAAAGTTTCAGGGACACATCCTTCTTTTCTTGCATTTTTACAAGTTTTGGTACTGCTGAGCAGGTAATTCATATTCTTGGATCTATGCCTGTGTCAGAGAACTCTGATCTCAACTCCATATTATTTCTTTCCTTACTGCTCTGTATTTACTTTCCTCGGATTCGCACTGTTCATTGCATTGAGAACCCATTCCAATATATGGTTGCTTTATCTTAATTGAACCAATTACATCTGCAAAGATGCTATTTTAAATGAGGTTATATTCTGAGGCTTCGGGTAATTATAAATTATAGGAAAATAATACTAAATCTAGTAAGATATTGTTGTTATGTAAATAACTGACTAAATGTATTATTACTCATATCATATTGTCTTCATTAATTTGCTTTATTATAAGATTGCTCTGTGTACTTTGCTTGTTGTTTACTTGTCTGGAGTCATGAACTGTGCTCTTTAGTATCTAAAGTATTAAACAACCATAAATTTTGCATCTGGAAGATGCTATCCACCTTTCCAGAAATAATACAATACAACAATGAAATCTCTCTCTCTCTCTCTCTCTCTCTATCTATCTATCTATCTATCTACAGAAAAGAACATAAAGGCAAAAAGAAGCATCTAATTTCCACAATAATGCCTTGAGATTGTTAATGACTATTATAGAATGCATCAGGAATTGCAACAGCATGGAGGTAAACAGCGGCTTTTAACTAGATAACACACAGCAGGACCAGGAATGTTTTGGTAAAACATGATTTGAGGCAGGAATTCAACTGCCAAATCATTCCATATTCCGTAACTTCATGAGTAAACTGATTAAAATTCTCTTGACGTTGCTGATGTAGGCTTGACAAAGAGGAGGTGATAAGATTATTTAATTTAAATTTTAACTTTATTCAATTGTTTTCAGTTAATAGAAACCTAGCTGTGTCTAATACCCTTTTAGTTTAACACATTTTTATCTTGTACAGTGTTGATGTGACTTTTCATTCAAAAATACACCACATTGTAACCTCTAATATTACTAATGTTTCAGGATTAGTTTTAAAGTAGTAGCAGGAGATAGTACTTTTTTCTGATCTGCTGACACTGTCTTATTCATACTATTAGTTCTGCACCTGCATGAGCATCCATATACCACATATCCCCCCCACACACACACACACACAAAAAGAAAAGCAATAAATTTTGTGATCTGAAAGCACCACATGAATATAAGAATATTATATACATTATTTAGGTAAAAATGTAAACATCTCTACTGCAAATGGCCAAGAATCCAGAGAAGTACCTTCTGTCTTTTATTAGCTCCAAAGTAATAAACGTTGAGAACTTTCTGAAACTATTAAAAACAAACAGTTAAGAGTACTGACTGTTCTTCCAGAGGACCTGAGTTCAATTCCCAGTATCCACAAAGCAGCTAACAACTGTCTGTAATTCCAAGATCTGACACCCTCACAGACATACAGGCAAAAACACCAGTTTTCATAAAAAAATAAACAATAAATAAAAACAATAATAAGTGATAATGATAATTTAAATGTAGAAAAACTTCACAGATGAGTATTAAAAAGCTAATAAATATTTACCTTCTAAGGAATAACAGTATGTGACAAAAAGACCACAGTATATGATACAGAGAATAAGTTTCTGGAAGGATAATAGGCTATGTAATGCCAGGACCTTTTATACCAATGTCAGGCATTAGAGCATGATGGGAAAAAAAGTCCCAGGTTAGTACTGGGCAGGCAGAGCTCTGATATGGAATGTCTTTCTGTATCCTGCAAATATGCTTATTAACATTGCTTAGTAAAGAGACTGTTTTAGGGTATTGCAAGGCAGCTTAGAGGCTGTCAAAATATCTAGGCATAGATAAAGAAGAAGTTGGTAATGAGCCTGAGTTATAGGCAAAGTTTATAATTAATATAGGCCTTTGTGTAACTATTTGGGATTAAGTGGTTGTGGAACTGTGAGTCCAGACCTCAGGGCTAGTCAGAAACTTCTAACTACAGAGATCATCTAAGTCTTCATAGAAATGCAGCTAGCTCAGTATGTTTCTCATTCTCTGACTTATCTTTGCTCTGACACAATAAGCATTTATCAACAGGAATCCACATTTGAAACTTTCTTATGGGGACTGAAATGGGTGGTTTATATCAGGAAGAGGACAGAATGCTTTCTTAAATATATAATATAATATTATAAATTATATATAAATAAATATAAAATATAAATTATTCAGAGATGGTATTGATGTGAATAAGTGAATTAATAATTAAGTTAGAGAGAATGGAAATATGTCATGAAGAATAAGACAATATAATTTATGTAAATCCTTGTCCCTTGAGTTGATGGACTATAATTCCCCTCACCTTAGGTATGGGATACATGTAACACCTTTCTTCTGAAAAATGCAAGATGGAATCCAGGAGCCAGGATAAATTTATAGCAGCGAAACACAACTGCTACAAATGGTTTAATGCTAATAACTTTGACATACTATAATATGTTTTCTCAATGTAATGCCTGAAAATAGCAAGTGGAGTCCACAGTGTTACTCTCCAAAAGCTTATCTTAAAGTGCCACTTCTTGCCGATTCTGTGGTGCTATAGCATTAATAAACTTGGATGACTCAGTGCCAATTTCCAGGGTGCGAATATGGCATAAGCTTTGTTTGCTTGAGTATGATATTGCCTTTACACCATCACAGAGAATGCTGCAAAGAGAGAATTTGAATCCAAATTACACCAATCCTAGCAATTATGTAACTATTTTATTTAAGTCTAAACAAAGGCGATATGGAAGACTTGCTTTATTACCAGAGGTCCAACTGCTTTTATTTGGACCAGCGTTACTAGCTGTCATCTTGTGAGTACATAGGCAACATCTCTCCTAGAATAGAAGGAAAATTAAGAAGCAATTTGAAGATTGTGAGATGAGTTCTTAAGTGCCTTGTTTGAACACTTGAATCTAAACACTATAAAACCTTTTTTGATGCCTGGTCATACTTTCTACTTGTTAAAGTTAATGAAGACCTCTTTTGGCTTAAACAAATTGGAACTATTACGCCTGTAACTACCCAAGTTTAATTCTGATATAATGTAATGGAAGCAAATTGTGAGTCCTCAGGTAAACTCAGTGTTGCTAATAGTATTCCATTTGGAAGACTCCAGTAAGACATGTTATAGGAGGAGAACTATTCAGTTTAATTAGTCTCTGCCACTGAAATATAGCCTAGAAAGATAGACTTTTGGGACATAGGCCTGGGTCAGAGAATGGAGCAAATAATTTCCTCACATAGAGTTAGGGGAGGAACATATTTTGAAAAATCTAAAGGGTGGTGCAAAGGCCTCCAGTGGGTTATGAAGGTATAATGACAAATTTTATGTGGCCCCAAAGGAAGTAAACTTATTTTTAATGGCAACTAATTGGTATTGTAGCATTTTTACTATATGATAGAATTCATCCATTCACTAGCTATGTTTTTCTAACTTGGCCATCTGACATTCAGGTCCATGTTTTTTAATGTTGTCTGTCTCCCATTGTGCTATTCTTGTAAGTTTGTCATTAAAATACACTAAACTTTTTTAAGAGAGATGGAGAAAAAGTGTTCCTCACCCAGGAATTTAAGAGAAAGAGAGGAGCCAAAGACTATGAATGAAGTGATTCAAATGCTCAGATACTCACCCTTCCTCTCCTCAGTGCATCTTTCTGTCGACTTTTACTGTCTTTCTCCATATTTATGTCAATATCTTATTGACTATATTTCACTGAAGCATCATTTAGAGTAAATTTATGACCATCAATGACATGCAAGATGGGAATCATCATAAACACACTGACAATGAATGAATTCAGTGAGAGCTTCTACCATCTTATTCTGCATCATTTCTTCCTTGAATGTAGACTTTATAGGTTGATATTTGTTTTGGTTAAATATAATTATTTGTTATAGTTTCTGTCAATTAATCCTGACTCTTACAGTGCTGACATCATAGGGTGTCATGTAAAATCAAGAAAACAAGTTTGTAAGATAGTGCCTTGTTGTAGTTACCCTGGCTAAACACAAGAGTTCCTAGGGCTTAGCTATAGAAATAGGTTAGACTTCAGGCACAAAATATCCCTGTTTTTTTTTTTTCAGTTTTAAATTTATTTTAGGGGAATAGGGGATCAAATTCAGGCCCTTGCCAAATTAAAAAAAAATCTTGTATCAATAATAACATAACAATAATAAAAACAACGGTGATCCACTATTTACATTACATAATAGAAAAACAAGCAATCAAAACGCTTGCCTATCTCCATTATTTTAATGGCTCTTGTCAGGGAGTTTTGTGGTTATGGGAAAATATGAGATTAGATACAAAGAATTTGTATTTTTTGCTCTATAATGATCAATATTTCAGAGAAAAACCACAAACTGTTCATCTCACTGATAAACCTCAAATTCTAGTACTTTAAATATATGTAAAGACAGAAAACACACAGTAATTATGATTATAGTTTCTACCTTTTAGTTATTTGAAATGTCTATTTGTAGTAATTACTAGATTTTATTCATTCATTTTACTTTATTTGTGAAGTTAATGACATTTGATTTTATTAGAAAAGCAATTCTCATTCTGTCTAGTGTAATAAACCTCACTGTTCTAATTTTAAAATTTTGTTCTTTTGCAGAGGTATTTAAACAACAAAAGAAAACTCTTTGATATGATTAGCAGACAGATCCAGGCCACCATTTGTGGGAAGATTATAGAAAAATGAGGTAACATTTAAAAAACAGGTCTACTTACTTATGCATTCAAATTGAGGTTTTTATCTAAATGGTCACTTTGGGAAAGGTCATTTACTCTTTCCAATGATATTTTACGGTTTTCTGTTCTGTTGTTTTTATTTGGATAAAGGACTTGATTATGAGAGCGCTAAACAATTATCTTGGTATATTAAGAAATACATATGCTAATCTAGATGCAGATATTAATTAATTATTATTATTATTAAATGCCCATGAAGAGTTTAAATGATATTTTCATAAAAACTGAGGTAAGTCATATGATTATTCTAACTCTGCTGACAAGAAGTCAAAGGATTATTTTGTGCTCTACATCAAATATGTTGGGTTGACTGCCCAAATTTAGGATTTTTGGTGCCATAGTACCTATTTAATTACTGCATTATTTTGTTTTTTACATCTAATTTTCACTTTTAAATTATATAAATGTTGACTTTTTTGTTTGTAATATATAAAGTATCTTCTTGAACCACTTCAAAGAACAGACCAAAGAGCTTGAAGTAAACAGTGGTCTGAATCATGGTTCTTCCAAATAACATACATGACCTCACTAAAGAAGGTGGAAGAATTCCTGCAAGGAGTAACATCCCTAGCTCATCATTCCCTCACCACTCTTCCTCCTCTTCCCTGACCTCTGGACCTCATCACAGTGACATTTCTTGTTCCATTTTGCCCTTTCTTGCTCCAGCCACATTATCTGTGTTCTGTCCTCATTCTCTTGTAATATATGGATGCTTACTGTTTTCCTGATTTCTATGAGTACTCCAGTTTAAAAACATATATCTAGAAATTCAAAGCTAGAATTCATATATGAGAAAATGTCCTGCATTCGTTTTGCTGTGTCTGGGTTACTCATATAGAATAGCTATTTCCAACTCTATCCATTCACCTGCAGATACTATTTATTACAGCTATATAATATTTTATTATGTATGTGTAGCTCATTTCCATTTTTCACATCTTCATTAGTAGATAACTAAGCTATTTCTACATTCTACATATTCTGAATAAAGAATTTATGACTGTAATTAACAAATACTTCTGTATTGTCTTATTTTGAGGTTCTTGACATTTGGATTTAAGCTTTGCTTAGCAGGAGAGATATGGATCTAGTTTTATTCATCTACATGTTGCTATTTATTTTTTTACCAGTACCACTTGTTAAAAGTACTGTTTTTTTTTCTGTAATGTGTTTTATTAAATTCTGTCAAAAAATAGGGATTCTCATTGCATGAACTTCTGTTTGAGTCTTCCATGGTATTCCATTGATTGATGAGTTTGTATTGACACCAGTTCTGTATTGTTTTGTAGAATATATTGAAATCAGGGATGTTAATTCCTCTTAAAGTATTTTTTATGTTATAAGATTATTTTAGATAACTTGGGTCTTTTGCATTTTTATATTTTGAGAATTTTTTAAATGCTAAAGCTGATTTATTTTGAGGAACCCCTACACTGTTCTGAATACCATCTTACATTATGTTGACATCAAGAGTATGAAAGTTGGGGTAGAGGAAGCTATGATCAGAATATATTATATATTTTTTAAATCTATTTTTGGGCTGGGAAGATGGCTCAGAGATTAAGAGTACTGGCTGCTCTTCCAGAGGACCTGCATTTAATTCTTAGAAACCACATGGTGGCTTACAACCATCTGTAATGAGATCTAATATCCTCTTCTAGCATGCAGGCATACATGCAGATGAAGCACTCATACATACAATAAGTAAAGAAATAAATAAAATTTTAATAAATATATTTTCAATAAAAAAAAATAATAATATTTTTTTAAAAGAGTGCACAAGAATTCCATATCCTCTAAATCCTCACCAACATTACCTATTTTCTGTTCTTTTGATAGTGGCATTGTAAAGTGTGTGAAGTGGTAACATTGTAGTTACCTTTGTGTTTCTTTAAATGATGCTCAATTTCTTTTAATATGTTTGTGAGACATCTGTGTGTCTTTATTTTCTTGAGTCACTTATGTGTTTATTATAATTTTTTATTTATTTAAAAAGTTTATTTCCATATATAACACTGCTCCCCCTCCCTTTTCTCCTCCCAGTCCCTCCCAGTCCTCGCTTAGCTGCCCTCTGACTCCATCCCTCATCCATTCTCCAAGGAGGGCAAGAAGTCCCAAGGTTGGTCTATTCAGCCTGCATATCCAGTTGAGGTAAGTCCAAGTCCTTATTCACAGTATTAAGGCTGGGTTAGATGTTCTTCTACATGGAATGTGCTCCGAGATGTCAGTTCATACACCAAGAACATAGTCTGATCCTACTGCAAGAGGCTCCGCAAACTCCCCACACCATTTAACAGTCATCTATCTTTGGAGGATTTCCCCTGAAGTTTCTTCAGCAGTTGTTTCTGATTCAGTGAGCTCCCTATATTTCTGGCCAGCTATCTGTGTGTATTTCCTCCTCATGATCTTGATCTCTTTGCTAATATACTCTCCTGATTGTCTCTCTTCAACTGGACTGGGAGCTCAACCTGTTACTTAGCTATGGATCTTTGCTTAAGTCTCTATCGATGTCTGCATGAAGGTTCTCTAATAATCATTAGGGTGGCCACTCATTTGATTATAGGGGATGTCCTGTTTTGGCACCCTCTCTACTATTGCTTGGAGTCCTAGGTAGGGACATCTTGTGGATTCTTGGAGGTTTCCTTAGCACCAGATTTCTTTCTCATCTCACAGTGGCTCCTTCTATCAGTATATCCATTTCTTTTTCTCCCTTTCTGTTGCTCCTCTCACTCAACCATTTCCTATGCAACTACTTTTTCAAGTAGTCTTTTGTGAAGAATTATGTTGACATTTTGATGAGTATTCATTATATCTATAGCATAAAGGTATTTGAAAATGCTGTATAGAAACACACTACTATAGGAACTCCTAAAACACACACATATTTTGGATAAATTTAAGGTCGACTCTGCAAGAGTTAACTCATGCCCATTACTGTTCACTGTTCAAACATCTATGGCTATCTAGAACATAGAGAATAACCTAATAGTTTTTGCTTTGCCTAATGAAGTAATAAACTGCTTACCAAATTATTGTTTTTATATCTGTAAATTAGTCCATCTTTAAACCCTGACCAGGGAAGTTTCTTTTAAGTAGATGACAACTAATAAAGAGACTCACATTTGGTCATTGTGTAAAGAAAGACTGAATTGCTTAGCTCTAAATGGGGCATCTATATAATACCTTTTCCCCAAGGTTCAAGGATTAAAATGAACGAAGACATAGGTGTAGTGGACAAGTACAGTGAAACATTATTTGACAGGCATGGTAGGACCATTGCATGCATAAACTTACTTATAGAAACTGTGACCACATGCTTAAAACATAAAAAAATGATCAAGCCAGCCCCAACCTAGCATTGATGGAGGAAGGGTTTATGAAGTCCCACTCCAAGCTTTGGAGCCATTAGTGGTTGATAGTTGTTGGTTTATCAAGAATCAGTTTTCTTCAAAGATGTGGTTTGAATGAGAGGCATTCTAAGTCCACAGGCAATTCTAAGTGGACTTAGTGTGTTTAAAATCAGAGCATGGAGTTGGAGGAGAAACGTGATGGGTGGATTAAGTGAGTGACTGGATAGAAGGGATAGCAAGATAGATTTAATAAAAATACATACATATGCATAGGATTTCTGAACAATAAGGGAACATTTAGTTAGCCTTTAATCAGATGTCCTCCTTGTTTTTATTATTTGGTACACTGAAGTTTTACTGAGGCAGAGGTAGGATTGAATTTCTTATCTAACAGCTCAAAGCTGTAATGATTAAATTCAAGACTTGTTCTATCAGCTCTTTGCTGTACTTCACTAAGTCCATAGGATCATTACTCAGCTAATCTTTGAATCTCTCTGAGTGGGTTGATTTTGATGAGCTGCAAGTCAGACTCAATGGCATATATCCTTATGACTTTCGTAGTCCAGAGAAACATGTTACCTGAGAAGTTTGTCCAATTTTATCTACATTTAATGAATGCAGAGAAGAATAAGTTCTTGAAAGCACACACACTCATACAGTCATGCATACTCAAACACATACTGAGACACACACATACTGATATACTCACATACATTTGCAAACTCACACTCATATATATGCACACACTCACAGATATACTCATGCACATAAACTCATACAAATGCATGTGTAATCAAATATTACCACTCACTTATAACCACACACACATTCACACTTACCATAGCTCCTTCTGTACTACTGTTTACTAAGAATCAAAGATCTAAAAGAAGAAGAAAATTCACATAGTTCATTGACTCCATGTCTTCTGTGGTTTTGTAAATTGTTGAAAGGCCTAATAAGAATGTGGCCTTTAGTTGAGTAAAACTGATTTCACACAATAAGTAAATTTACTGTGAAATGGCTGGGCAATATAGTGTTTCCTGATACAATTTGGCATTGTCAACAGTGTTACTTTTACATTGGGTACCTGTTGCCAAAGTGGGTGTGGCTGACCCACCACAATACTCTGCTCCCCCCACCCCACAATCGACTTATAACCAGACACTTTATGGATAGTGTTCACCTTTGGATATTTCTCATTTTGTGATATAGAATCTTAGTTACTCTGACCTTGAGAATCATACCCAGCATATGGAAACACTTAAGAGAAGCCAAGATTTGTCATCTTTTAGTATAAAAATGAAAAAAAAAAACCCAAAACAAACCTTTTTAATTGTGTGAGTATGCAGCTGTGTCTACCAAGCAAGACAAAGTGCTAAAGTTTACAGAACTGTGAATGGTAATTAAACTATAAATCATGATTTCCGCAAACCACAGAGCCTTGAAGGGAGAATAAGGCTTTAGCTTAATGCATACTACTCATTTATCAGAAAATTCAGATGTTTTCTTTGATTGCTTTCTACTCTATTTTAGAACATATGATTTCTCACTAAACATGTTACTCACTCATTTTCCTGGACTGACTTGCTAATGAGTTCTAGTGATCTATTTATCTTCATATCGCTAGTTCAGGGGGTAATAGATTGTGCCACCATGCCCAGATGTTTGTAGGTGCAGGTGATCTAATTGAGGTCTAGCAGGTTCTTTATAGACAGTCATCTCCTCAGCCCCTTCTCATCTGGAGATGAGATAGTATCCTAGGAAGAGATTCAGACTTTCAAGTGGCAGAGTAAGTGGTAATGTTATGATTAATCACAGCACCTACTACTGTTAGGAAATTTCAATCCTCCTATGTTACAGTGCATAATACTATTATTTGTGAAAGCATTTTGTGAAAAACAAAAGCAACCTATTCTGTTTGGTTTTGTTTTTTACAGATGGTGAGATAGGCCGAGGCAACTTAAAATGCTGACCTAAGAGTCTTGACTAGAGTAAGATGCTTTGACAAAGAACTGCACTCCTTTCCTCAGAGTTCAGAAGGGTTTGAGACTTTGCAAGCAGCATAAATTATTTAATGACCCAGATGCATCTTTTTGCATTCAGATGAAGGTGCCATTTTGCTCTTTTGTAATTGCAAATGAGAGGGAAAAAAACTCATGGCAGCTGGCAAGAAAGTTATTTGGCTTATAAAATGTGTATAAGCTTACAAAAATTTCAGGCATCCCCTGAGATTTCAGAAGTCCCTGGTGTTTTATTTTGCTTTGGTAATCTCATATATGATCTCCTCCAGAGTCTAAATTGGAAGGTTAGGACAGGTTTGAGCTTACCCAGTTTGCTTATGTTGAGTTGAGAAGTACAATAGTGTCTATGTACATACCACACTCACAAAGAACATGCTCACCTACTTAAACCATTAGTAGCTATAAAGCACACTCTGGAACAGAAAATTATAAATCATATATTCTTATTCCTACTATGCATAAGGAAATGTGCTTTACTGAGCGAGCTCTAGTTTCATTAACATTCTCATGGAGCCAGTCATTTTGTTCAGAACTTACTTATAAGTTATGTGTACAGCCCATGCACTGATGGTTTCATACATAGAGAAGTATTATATATCTGTGGATTAAAATTTTCATTTTAAATAATTAAAAACTATGAGAAGAAATAAAGAATAAGTGGTGATGACATCACTAGCACAATTATTTTTGCTATTTTTCAAAGTGTTTTTCTGAATTTTTCTTCCCTATCATTTTTTTTCTTCCAAAATGAAAGACATTTTAAAAAGAAAATTATACAGTGTCCTAGTTAGGCTTATTATTGCTGTGATGAAATACCATTACCAAAAGCAAGTTGGTGAGAAAAGGTTTTATTTGGCTTACACTTCCACATCATAGTTCATCACTGAAATAAGTAGGGGCAGTAATTTAAAGAGGGTGGGGACCTGTAGGCAGAGACAATGGAATGGTGTTGCTGACTGGCTTGCTCCCCATAGCTTGTTCAGCCATCTTTCTTATAGAACTTGGGACCAACAACTCAGGGATAACACTATCCACAATTAGGTAGACTCTCCCTTATCAATCCCCAATTAAGAAAATTTCCTGCACTGTAGGCTTGCCTAGAACCCAATTTTATGGAAGCATTTTCTCAATTGTAGTTCTCTCCTCTCAGATGGTAATTATATAATATTGACATAAAATCAGGTAGCACACACAATAAATGAAGAATGTACATTGATAAATAAGAGGAAAGGAAAATCAGCATTTTCTTCCACTCCCTTCCTTTTTCCTTCTCTCTGTTGCTCCCACTCTTCCTCCTTAAAGATAGTAAGTTGAGCCTTTGATGACTTAAACAGTGTACATTGCAGTTCTGTCATGGTTTTACCTGAGTATAAATCTTATCTTTAATTTTTAATTTTTGAGAATGATAGACTATTCATAATCTGTTCCTGAAAATGTAAAACAGCAGTGAACTAAAAGCATTCTGGTTTTGAGAGTTGTATTGATAATTTCAAACATAAGTACTGCATTCACACCATGTATACTCTTCCTCTCCCTACTCCAACTCCTCCCACAAGCTCACATTTCCTCTTAAATTAATGATCTCTTCTTTTATCTTTTTTATATACTTTTGTTCATATGTATATGGAAACTACTGAGTCTGTTTAGTGTTGCTGCTCACATGTACATGAGATTTGGAATGGCTACTTGGGATTGGATAGCCTATCATTCTTCCTGGATATGAATGATTTTCTTTTCCTCTCTCAGGGGCCTTGATTGCCTATAACTCATCATTTGGGCTTTGTAAAAAATTTCCCAAACATATTTGCATATCAACTGATGTTGGCATTCTGCAGTTCTTGTTTCAGCAACCATTTGAGATTTCATGATTGCAGTTTTCCTGTCTTGCCTGGAGCTACTATCTCACAGCAGGTGTTCTGGGTCTCTGGCTCTGACAATCTTCACCCTTTCTTCTGTGATTGTCTCTGACCTTAGGTATGGGGATTTCACTGAAGATAGATAAGTTGGGGTTAGACTCTTTACAGTTACTTATTCTCTATACTTTTGTGGTTTCAGATCTCTATAAATGTCTCCATTTGTTGCACAAAGAAACTTGAGTAATGAAAGGTGAGAGCATCACTTACCCATAGGTGTAAGGATAAACATTTAGAATGCAGTTAGAAATTATACAGTTAAGACAACAAAACTGGTAGATTCTCTTTGTGTGCTATGACTTTTCTAACCAAGGGCAGTTAGCCAGGTTTATTTTATAGTATCAGGCTTGTAATGAAAGCAGCAGTGGTAGGTTGTCCTCTGCAAACCCTCAACTGTGGTAGCTGACCAGGTTTCCAATAACAGGCTGGTAAGGAAAATGGCAGTGATAGGGTTTCCTCTAGGCTCTATGAACTCTAAAGCAATGGACAGTTGTTCAGGTCTAGTGTCAGGTTCATATGATAAACAGCAGAGGTATAGTCTCCTTTAAACTCTATGACCTCTCCAGCTTTGAGTAGTTGGCTAGCTTTAGACTACCAGGCTGCTGTAGAATATCTTAGGACAATTCTCTACTCAATGAGTTCTCCAACCATGGGCAATTGGACACGTTTACAGCAACATTGTGGAATATTGTTATAAAACCTGCATTTTAAATCTTAACCCCCCTGAGTGGCCTTAAGTAAAGATATATACAAACAAATATTATAATCCCATAGCATTGGACGTCTGTAGAATTTTGTAAATTTCATGAACACAGGGAACCAAAAGGCTGAATTTCAGTTGTTATACAGCCTGGTCAGAATCTGTATCCTTGCAGACCTCTGGTTCTCTGTGCTTTAGTTCTTTAGCTTCTGTGCATAAACTTAGCTCTTTATCTGAATCTGAAGGCCTTGTTAGGTGACTGGATTTTTGTAATACTGCTTGTGGTGAAGTTATGTAACTTGCTGACTATGCTTCAAACTTGATATTGCTGAGGACTTTGATTTATACTATGTTTCTGATGATTATAAACTTGTGTGATCTTAGAGCTGACACATTTGGGTTGTTATCCAGGTCCTAAAATAATATTTAAGTTGTAATGAAACAAGAAAACTATCTTTCCTCTACTTCCCATCTTTCTTGAGCATTTATTTTTTCTTGCTCTTATTATTTATGAAAGAATTTTTATTACTGCCTCTCCAACACTTCTGGCAATCATGCAGTAAATCTTATTATTTCTGTTATTTCTTTTTGAGGATGAGATCTTATCTTAATCTTTTCTGAACATTATAAACCATTTGCACCTTAGGCCATTCCCATTATTGACTAGGTAATTCTACTTTCATCTAAGCTATAATTAATATAGTATATAAAATCATGTATTATGTTTGATAACTGTATTTATTATAAAAATGTCAGATAATTATCTGAGTATAAATATCAGCTATGAATAAAATTAAAAACAAGTTTGAAAATGTCTGGCCTGCCATCATATGCCTTTTATTTCAGCACTTGGGAAGCAGGGGCAGGCAGATCTCATAGAGTGACTGTCGCACTCAGAAAAGGTACCAAACCACGTGGTTAAACATAGATAAGAATTATAGGTTAATTTAAGTGTAGGATAATAATCCTGAGCTACTGGCTGAGCATTTATAAATAATATTAAGCCTCTGAATCAATTATTTGGGAAGCATTTGCTGAGTATTTGGAAGTTGCTGTGGGATAAAAACTTCCACCTACAATTCTGTTTTTCCCCATCACTCATTTTTTCTGATGCCTGTCTAGTAGGCTGTGCAGCAGCCAAGTTAATATTCATTTGACCGGCCTGTGCTGCCACCGGGGGCCATGGTGTCATCTGAGCCTGGCCTGCTATGGAGAGTCGTATCTGGGTCTGTAGCCTTACAGCAGCTGGGGTCTGAGTTGATATCTGTGGCTCCTGTAACCACCAAGGGTCATGATCCAGGGCAGAGCTGCAGCTGAGGTTAATATCTTGATCTATGGCCCTACTGCAGCTGGGGTCTGTGTTGATGTCTGAGGGACCTGTTACAATTGAAGGCCATGTGGATGCCAGAAGATCTCGGCCTCCTCCTGGGGACGTGTTGGTGTCTGAGAGTCATGCTGCTACTTGGGTGGCCTGCACTGCCACTGGGGACAAACGTGACATTTAGACCAGGCCGATGCCAAGGACCATGTATGGGTCTGTGGTTTTGCTGCAGTTGTGCTCTGTGTTGAAATCCAAGGCCCAGGTTGTCATCAAAGGTCATGTGAAAGCCCAGGATCTGGGCTGTAACCTGTGGCCTTGTTGGTGTTTAGGAATCCCAGAGCCATCCTTATCTGAGTGGCCTATGCTACCACCTGGAGCCATGATGTAATCTGGGCCTGGAGCTGCTAACAAGAGCCATGTTGGAATCTGTAGTCCTGCTCCAGCTGGGGTCTGTGTTGATGTCTGTGGCCCAGGCTACCAGAGGGGACCTTAGGAACAATGCACAGTGAAATCAGAGAGCCATGCTAAGCTAGCCCCACCCTTCACTAGCCCTGGGAGAATTGGTACTGCTCCTTACCAGACAAGAGAGCTGGCTCCACCCTTATGGAAGAGCTTGCCCCTGCACTTGGGATAGCTGGCCCCACTTCTCACCACAGGTAGAAGAAGATCTGAACCTGATGACATGTTGTAAGAGCGCTGGCTCCACCCCTCACCTGAGGGGGTTTGGTCCCAGAGGCCTGGACTGACCAGCCCAACTACCACTCAGACCCACAGATGGACGTTGGGTTGCCCACCCTCATTCTATCCACCTAGGACCTGCTGGAGCATATGAAGGGACTGATCCTGTGGAATGATACCCTGATCTCCATGACTTGGGACTGCCTCGGGATATCTGAGAAAAGTTTCAGTAAGGATCCAGTGATGATGTACCAATAACCAGAGGCCTTGAACCACACCAATGACTCATTACAATGAGCATTTGCAAATGAAGATGATTGGACAAAAGAGTGTCACCGTGTCACACTGCAGCTCCCAGTGCCACCAGTACTAGTGAAGAGATGTTGGAGAGGGAAGAAAGATAGACGAGTGAAGACATTTTTATACTGTTGGTTTTGTTTGTTTTACTTTGAGTTTTAAGTTTTTCTTTTGGAGGGACACTGCAGGAGTGAGGGTAAGATATGGGAGGATTGAAAGGTGAGCAGAATAGGGGAGCACGATATGAAATTCCCAAAGAATCAATAAAGAAATTATGTTAAATCACAAAAAAAAAGAAGTGAGTTTGGGAGGAGCTTAGACCTGCCTCAACCTGATGCGCCATGAGTTGTCTCCAATGGGAAGCTTTACCCTTTCTGAGGAGTAAATGGGAATGGGTAGGAAGGAGGTGAGGGGAGAGAGCAAAAATAGAGGAGGGAGGGAAACTGTGATTTGCATGTAAAATAAATTTAGTAAATGAATAACCCCTCTCCCCAAAGAAGTGACTTTAGATGATTCCAAAGTTCTCTAAACAATTGAGATTAAAGAGAATCATGATTTCTTTGTCCAACAATTATAGTCATTCTGTGTATGAATAGAGGCATTTAGAAAATATTTCCAATAAATCCACACAGGCTTTGGGATATCTTTATAGAACTATATTTAACTCTTGTTCTCCAAAGGTGTTATCTGAAAGGAATAACATTGCTATTTTGTCAGGATGATAAATATTTGTTTGTAGTTGTAGATATGTTAATTAAATACATCTACTCAAGAGAAAAAGAAACAAAAATCCAGTTATCATGTATTATAATACATTGAACATGGAAAAAGACACCACCAGAAAACTGATTTAATATAGACAGGTTAATTGAAGGGCAGCTATTTACATTCCTAGTTGAATCAATTTCTCTCCCTTATTTCAAGACAATAAGTTTCTGGAATTTTTTCCCATATGCTAAGTATTATGCCAGCTCAAAGATGAAAATAAACATGTACCAAACTGGCTTCAATTCTCTAATAGCTTCCAGTGTGGAAGAAAGCTTGGGTTGCACAGGGTGTAGTTGTAAACAATTTATTTGTTGTCTAGTCAATCACAGGATCAGCCTGTGCTTTTCAACATCAACACATGCATCATGTCTGAGTTGCTATATGTACTAGATTCTACCAAATACAAGACAAATAATATTGTTGAAGAGTTTAAAGTTTGTTTAAACAGTATCATACACTATTGAAAGGGATGCTCCTTAAATTGGGTGAAAGCTGCCAAAACTTTCAATAAAATATCTTAATCTAAGCACAGCAAGAGTATATGAACGTTCTTAATTAACTTATTGCTTACTGAATGTAGCTAGATAATTGTCTATTCTTATGAGAAATTATTATATGTCCTGTGTTCATAACCACTGAACATTTGTAAATTAATGACATGTTTAGTGAATTAAAGTTAGAAATGTTGGGAGTGAGAAGCTGTTAGGTAGACATGAAGGCCAGTGTGTTGGATATATTTAACTTACAGTTAAACAAGCCAGTAGCAATCATAATGATTGATATATTTACAAGGGGAATTTAATATGCATTATATTCATTATATATATTCATATGACATATTCATATGTCAGATGAATGTGAGAACATATATCACAGTGCATAAAGTGCATAACCCTCTAATTGCACTTAGAAATAATATACATTACAGTGTGCTTCAGTGGTGAGCATGCTTAGACTTGTCTTCCTGGAATGGAGGGCATCTGTATCTGCTCCCAATGGAGACTGAGCTTTTTTACATAGTTCCCTGAATCATTTCACATTTTCTTCCTACATCCTGGAAAAGATACTGAAGGCTGAGTATTTTCTGAAGTTAGTTGGAATCTGACATTGGCTTAGCTTGATTTGGTTGTTGCATAAAAAAAAAAAAAGAAAAGAAAAAGAAAAAAGTAAAGATTTTTTTTTTTTTTTTTTTTATGACTCATGACCAAAATGAAACAGATGGTAGGGTGAGGAATGCGGAGGTTGTCAATAGATTTCTTTCCAAAAAGATTTGGTGTTAACATAATATACCCAGTCGACTGGAGCATCTTGGTGGTACCAAATATAGAAAGTAAAGATGCCACTGATCATCTTATAATTTATGTACTGATTGAAAGAAAACTGTGTTTACTTGGACTGGTTGATATTTGCTTAGTATGGAGTAAAAGAACATTAAAAATACAAAATTAGCATCTGTGTTTATGAATATTATTTTAACTCATAATGAATGTTTTTACCTCTAATTAGATATATTTCTTGTAGGTATTGATATCTGTGAGTCCATATATCAAACAATTTAGTTGTTATAAAAATAGTGAATGATTTCCAGTATAGAAACTCTCATAGTTGATTAGATAATAAAATGCCATAGTGTTCACACAATTGTCTCCACACAGTTTGTAACCATTGTTGCCATTATTTAAAGGAAAAAACAAATCTATGGTAGGACACTTCTAGTGTATAGTTTTATTTTTTATCATGGATGGACAGACATTTATGGCTACATGTCTTTTTCAAGTTTTTATTACTATATATGAATGGTATTAAATAACCAGTTCTTCTATGCATGCTTTTTTTTTTGTCTTTATCCATCTTTTGGATGGGAACCTAAATGATTTTCCATCTCTATCCTTAAATTTGTCAGCCTTATGTTTTGACAGTTAGTAATAGGCATGTTTTGATGGGCCACAGCTTATTTTCTGACTCAAAATCATTCTGAATATCAACATTAGTTCTTGTGGATGTTATTTTGTAATAAGAATTACTTTTACTACTATACTTTCTTATGGATAATTCTGAAGTGAGTGAAAAACAGGTGGGATTTTTTTTAAGAGCTATACATGAGCCAGGTGCATTCAGAATGAGAAAGAAAGACAAGGAACAGACGGAAACAGAGAAGCAAAATAGCTTTTTTATATGTACTTTAAACAGTGATAAGAAAAGCTGCCATAGTTGAATATGGACAAACCTTAGCATTTGGAAAAACAACCAAAAACATCTGAGGGTAGTGAAATCTTAGAATTTAAACTAACAATTCAAAGATAAAATCCATATATTTTTCTTATTGCTTGTGCTGTTATAGGCAAATTGCAGATACTGTGAATGTATTTTCTTCTACCTGCAATGAGGATAGTGATAACATTTGTAAAGCTTGTTGAGGAGCTCAGAATATTGTACAAAAGAGTAAATCACAGGACTTAAAATTTCTATTTATTGTATATGTTTTCCATATATAGCAGCTAATCAGGAGGTGAGACGTAATGGCCATGACAGATGAAGAGGACCCCATGCTAATTTTTCCACTTTACCAGTTTTTATGAGTTATGTGTGGAGATCCAACAGTTAAAGACTTCTTCTGGCTCATTTCTTTATTCCACAAAGTTTACAATGTTTTGCCTAAGCATAGTGCCACTTAGTAACAATATGAGCATTCATAAATTTCTATTAACTGTACATGCTTTGGATTACTTACATTCACCTTTTGAAATTTTCTTTTTTAACTAAATAGAAAGGCTCACAAGTGATGTTTTGTAGTAAGTAGAAAATTTTCATTATATATCTTTCATTTCTGTTAATATAATCCTTTAAGTCTAGACCTGATGATCATTTTCAGTTGTAATTTCTCATCTATTAATAGAGATACTTAAGTGATAGGCTATTTGCTGCAGTGCACAGGGCATCCTAGGTGTGTTGTTGCTTGGCAGTTTGCACTGGTCCTCTTATCTTCTTGAGAGTTAATGTATACAGTGTTTCTTAGCACTGGAGGGCATTCTTTACATCAGTGTGTTCCTCATAGGATGGAATCTTAGGGGCTTTAAAAATCCCATAAAATATAAGAAGTTTCATAATATTACTAAAACAGTCATTATACATTTACTTGAAGATTACTTTGGTTCTTAGCACTTCAAAGAAATTCAATTCATGTCTTTCTAGAGAAAAAAGAGCACCCTATTTCCATAACCATGAAGATGTTTTTTTCTATTAATCTAAATTCTCTATAATTCTAATTCTTAGCACCTGCATCCACATATGGGACTCAAGCTCATATATACACATTGTTTTATTCTATTTCTATGTAACATTTTTCACAAATATTAAATTTTAAATACCCTGGATCAATTTTTTTAAGCAGTCAACAGAATTAAATAGAATATTCTGCAAGCTGCGAGACCAATGCAATGAATAATGGAGGATTCTCAACCTTTCTTCTGTGGATCATAGATGTGTACCAGTAATGTCTGCTATGTCCCCCAGCCTTGGCACTCTACTGTTCAAAATGCTGCAGGTAAAAGTCCCTGGCTCTCTTTGAGTCATTTGCTGTCTGTCAGCACTGTGTTGAGCAAATTGACTTGTTTATGTAATATTCTTACTTGGATTTTTTTGTCCCAACATGGTACACATGAGGTAACTAAATACTGCAGAGTTTGGAACTGTGGATTCTCTCACACCCAAAGCCTTTTACTCACCAAACCATTCTGTTTTTGCCAGTGACAATAGGAAAGCTCTGTCTCATGACTGGTGCATTAGGCACATGTCAAACAGCTGAGAACCAAGTCTGGGGCTTCCTTGATCCCATTGCTTATCACCAATGACCTAGGCAAAAGAAAAGGTAGTTTTCCTTCAATAAAGCCTTTTGTAGAGATAACCACTCTTTTCTTTCCTTTTCAAAATATTTAGTCACAATTATCTCTGCAGTTATAGCTAAGACTGACACACTGATCCCAAAGGAAGTGTGATGTGTCAAAGCTTGTGTGGAGGTCAGCATGCACTACACTATAGTTTGCTGTTCTATGTTTCTTCCCCACAGATCAGTGAGCATAGTATTTTCTTGTTGTTACTTTTTGGTTATTTTTCTGTGTCAAAGTGCTTATCTATAACGTATCAAATATGTCATCTAGTTAATTATTTAGGTAATTCTTTTGTCAGGGAGCTCAGGAAACCCATATGAAAGTGAAGCTCTGAGTGTCTTGAAGTTCTATGTGTATTGTTGGCATGGAAAGAGCAACACATAAAGGGCCCCTTCAGGTGCTAAAGCTTTCCCAGGTGATGCTCAGAGAGAAAACAAAGCCTTCCTCGGAGGTCTGTGTGCAAACCATTGAGCAGTGTACACAGAAACAATTAACTGCAGGATCTTCCTCCCTGATGCCTGTCTGTTTCCTACAGAGACCTCCCACAGAGACTGGCTAGCCCCTCCTACTGTGCTAGATAGAAGCACTGGGATTCCAGGCTATTGCAGGAGTGGGTAGGGCTCCATCAGAGTGCACAGGCTCACCTGATGGGAGGAATCATTTCCCATCTTTGACTCTCCAGATTTTATTTTATTTTGTTGTGTTTTGCTTTTGTCTTTTGTTTTCTGAGACAGGGTTTCTCCAAGTGTAGTTCTGTGTGTCCTGGAACTTTCTCTGTAGATCAGGCTGGTATCAAACTTACTGATAACCACCTGCCTCTTCTCCTGAATGCTGGTATTAAAGACATGTGCAAACACTATCAGGTTTTGTATTTCTTTTTTAGTATTTATTCTTTCTTTACTCCATGGGAACTCTTAAGATTCTAGATCAAAGCCATATGGTACCCTGCAATCTATACTATTTTAGAAATTACAATAAAAAACAAAATCACTGTTGTATCAATTTTTCATTATGAAAACATTTATTCATTTCTACTTTCTGTTGTTAACATTTGAAAGAATATTGGAAGCACTTTATATATCAGACTATAGGATTTGAATGTCAAAAGCAGTTATCAAATTAGTTTGATAAGAAAAACGAGTTTTTTTCTAATTGCTTAAGAAACCCATACAATCAAACATCTTCTGTAAACAGTATGTTTGCCATCAGGTCTACTCTGCTGATGTCCTCTCCTCTAATGGTGACTTGTTTGTCTTAATAAGTTTGAAACAATTCTTATTTTCAACTCTTATGACTCAGATCCCCCTTTCCTCACCCATATTTCCTTTCTGCACTGCCTATGTGATTATTTTTTTAATATTTCCTTTATTTTTTGAGAGCATAATATAATTACATATTTCCCCTATACATTTTCTCCCTCCAAATCCTCTCATATACTCTTTACACTTTTTCAAATTTATGACCTAATTATTCATTAAACTTTATCATTATATTCCATCATTAAATTAATTGATGTTTTTAATGTACATACATACATAACCCCAAATACATAAGTACAATCTGATCAATCTATATAATATTACTGGAATGTATGTTTTCAGGATTGACAATTGGAACTGGAAAACCAATTGACGTGCTCCCACCTGAGAAAGATGATTTCTCTTGATTTTAGTATTCCTTAGTTGCTTGAAGATCTCTGTGTAGAACTGGGGCCCCCAGTATTTCTTTCTGTCTGAATTAGCATGTCTATTGCTATTAACTATGAGGATAAGACCTAGTGTTCCACAAGGAACTTAATGGTTCTGACATTTTCTATCACAGTGGTAAGCATTTACCTTTACCTGACTAATGCATGGCCATTTATATGTCATGTAAATATGTCTTGATATATACCATGTCTAGAGTGTATGTCTTTTTAGAGGAAGAGATAATCACTTACCTTTCCTGAACTACTTCTGCATCTATATCATCTAAAGAAATTGTACAGTTCCCAGTCTCATACTGTAGCTCTTTATTTCAATAGATTGCTTAGTTATTATTTTTCCTGAGGAAGCTATAAAACTTTCCATGAACATGTTCAAAGTCTGAAAACTGAGTTAGGTCAATATGTACACATTTTAGTAATTCCGAGAAGCTATCTTTTTTTCATTTATTTCTGTCATATCTTAGATATACTTATATTTTAGATATATCCCTCAAATCATACTTTTTCTCTCCTATTTTAGGTACTGTAATAAGAACTTTCAGAGTGTGTTCCAAGCTCTCAGTGGGAGTCCTAGAAACTGATTGTTCTGGGTGTTTTCATTTTCCTGGACTTTGCTGTTTGGAATTACTTTAGACACTCAGATAGTGCAGGGATTTTTGAAAGAAATTCAGAAATATCACTTAATTCAGCTTCTTTTCTGAACTGAAGCTTGCAAACTAAAAAGAAATTGTATATATTTCCTCCACAGAATAGCAGAGCAGAGGAAGACTTGAGGCAAAGAGTAGGTTTAAAATTACTCTGAATGTGTTACATTTGAAAGACTCTTAGCTAGAAAGAATGAAAGGGAATACAGCACATGAAGGGGATAAAATGAATGGGGATACCTGGAGGGATGACAGAAGAGCCTTCCTTTAATGCATGGGTAGCTTTTAGTTCCTTTATCTAAAAAGCTGACCTCACCCTGAGGTGTGTGAGATTTCCAGTTTTTACTTAAACTGGAGTGAATGAATTCTCATTGCTTGCAAACTGAAGAACTTTAACCTATACATGCTGTGGTGGCTAAAAAACAAAAAAGTAATACATACCTTTCCAACTCAGAATAAGGATTTGATAGATTTATACTGATGCTGTAACAACTGATGCTGTTGGACTGAAAAAATGTTCCAGTTGGAATGACACAATGAGGATGTTCCCCTCTTTTGTAGGTGTGAAGGATCATGTAGGGACTGTGGCTTTGCCACAGAGACACGGCTGGGAGGAGAATGACTGAGGAAAGCAGAGGTGCACAGGACCCACTAAGGCAGTTGTCTCAGAGGAATGCTGATTGTAATGTATAATTGGAGATATAACAAGCACTTGACTTGAAATTCTTTGTAACTTCCACCCCAGTCTGCAAATTATTATCAATTAATATAATGAACTGATATTACTACTGAGACAGAGAGCCTACTAGGAGAGGGTGAGGTATGGAGCTCATCAACAAACTGACTGACTGTGCCATGCAGAGTATTTTTTTTTTTGGCCCCACAAAGAATTTTATAGTATTTAGTAAGACATAATTACCAGTCAGTAACAGCATATGCAGGAGATTACTTAGATTTGTGTTATTTAACTGAAGTTAACTACATGATTGCCATCTTGTATTAACAATATAGTTTTCCCATAAGACAAAAGCCAATTGCAGCCATCTTTGCAGAGTAGTTTTGTGAAAATCCGTTTTTATTTTAGGCTAGTTGCACATTTTTAAAGTAACAATTTACCTATAACTTTCAAGAATTCATGTGTAGTAATAAAATTAAGTCATTTAGTGGTTAAAATGATATTTAAGTAGCCCTAGATGTGATATATTTGTATGTATGTATGTATGTATGTATGTATGTATGTATGTATGTATATATATGTATCAGTGTGGTGTGTGTGTGTACACACTGGGAGGCAAGGCAGTATTTCTGCAAATAACAGGATACCTCTCAGTGTTAAGACATAATCTGTATGTCTCACTTACTCATATTCTACAGCAACATGTGCTTTATTTACTTGCAATCTTTCTCCCATTTGATTCCACATACACATGTTTTATTTGTTCAGTCTGTCAACAATCATGAATATGTCAATAGTAACTATGAATATGATACTCGTAGTTAATGTCAGGAGTTGGACTGGTCTCCTTGTAGCTATACTTGTAGCTAATTCATTAGGGTGTCTGAAAATAAGAACTTTCTTTTAAAACTATGTTTGACCTAACAACACTAAATATAACTATATCATTGTAGTTGGTGGAAAACAGAGGAGTAAATACTATCTTTTTATTATGTAAAAATGACATATTTCACTTACAGCAGTGAATTTGGGGGCAAAGAAGACCTGAGAATAGCATGAATGGCTCTCCTGTGTCAAGATCCTGGAGACCCTGACCAAATTGGCAGAGATAGTTTGTGGTTAGTTCACAGCATAATTTGGGCATGCCCCTGGGAACATGTGTGCAATATGCTCTCCTTGCTTTTACTATGCTAGCCATATTGCTGGACTGACTAAGTCATGAAGTTTAGTACTACAAATTTGCATAACTGTCTGGAAAAAATTATTTTAACCACAAGAGCCTTTTAGAAATGTTTCTTAACAGATGGTTTCAGGAGTATATGGGTACATTCAAGGTAATTGAATGAAGCAGATTCATAGAAACCCATACTTCTCTTATTTTAATATCCAAACCAACACCTCAAGAGGTTAAGAGAACTAGACATAATGACAAGGGATAAACAGTGACAAATATTAAGAATAAGTTTCCAGGCTATGTTGCCTATATATTAAATGAAAAATCTTGTATGCTCCCACAGAAGATAGAGTAGTACATTATTCATCCAGCTTTGGCTGGTGAGTTGGTTGTGAAAACTTTCCAGACCCTATTACATATAGATATTAGTCACAAGAGACAAAATGTCTTTTATTTTGCATGAAAGTGTAACCACATGTGTTGCCAACTGGGCATACTGTTCTATTACATGTAGATGCTCTTAGTTAGAAAAGTTTGGTTTTTTTTTTTTTTGTAGCTGGCAAAACTGTTTATGCTTCTGCCCATAGAGATATAAAGAAGATAATGGCTACTATGAGACAGTTGGAATATGGAAGGAGAAAGAAACAAGGGACAAGCTGATAATTATTGTAATCATCTTTAGAAACTTCAAAAGTAAAAGTAAGTCATAAACCTGCTTATGCAAACCACTGAAGCTGCATAAATAAAGACACCTCAGGCTATTTAGGGGCCACTTGTTTGAACAACCAGTGACCACAGTTTTTTCCTAGTACTGACTCCACACATCCACTCTTTGTTCATGAACCCATTTGTAGAAAGGCCTCCAGCACAACAGAGTAGAGAATACCTTCACAGATGATTAGAAAGCTAATCTTATCCACACTATTTCCATGTTAAAAATGGATGGTGATTTCTTAAAGGAAATATGGATTGGGTGAGATGAATAGGGTAAAGAATCCATTAGTTATAACCAAGTCACTGATGTCTAGGGCAGAGAAATTAAAAGCTTTGAGAAATTTAAAAAATATAAAGCATGAAAGAAAAATTAGCTCTAGCCTGAGGACCTGAGAAGTAATCATTATTGAATAAGTTTGTGACATTTATTACTGAAGTAGAAATAAAAAAAAATGAATGAATAAACATGTGAATAGCTATTATTGTTTGTTTATTTTTGTCCATTCTGCTAAAAGAGATGTCCAAAAATTGAATTTAATTTGTTCTGAATGACAGATGTTTCCCTGGAAATTGAACAGAGTATTAGTGATGTAACATGAAACAATGACTTTTATTTGTTAATGAACCTTTGTGGTTTTTTGTATTTTCCAAAGTAAAATTTTGTTTTGCCTTTGCTCTATCTATGTATATGAACAACATCATCTTCCTGTGGAAGAAATTGCTATCCTCGGCAATGATGCAACATAGAAACTAATGAAGGAAAGTATCCAGAGGAAAGCAGTAGATGGATGCAAATTGACTTGAAAATATTTAAACAGAAAAAAGCCAAATTTGAACTATAAATAAACTTACTATAAAACTTTATTATAAAGTATAATATGAAACAAAAAACTTTTTATATAGTTTAATCTGTTATATAGACATGTTAAAATATTTATATATATAAGTTTCTAGACTATACAGCAACACACATGTACAGATTATTAAAATAATATTTCAAATAATGAAGTTATCACAGCCAAAAAGCTAAAACAACTTAATAATGGTTATTTAATATTAAATAATAAATTCAAATTTGATATACTTAACAATAAAATATAAACTAATCAACAAAGTTTTCCAAAATATATTACATATTATGAAAATTTATTATGAAAATAAATAAAATATGTATACAATACTGTCAGTTTCATGTCACACCGATATTTATTTTATATTTCATTTCTGGAAACAATATAGATGAATTTATGTAATCATACATAAGTCTATATATCCTTTCACATCTTTTAAACAAATACACATTTAAAATAAAAATTAGGGCATGTATCACAATTCTATTATGGACTATTAAAGATATTTCCTTATTTTAGTAATGCATAAGTTTGTTTTTGGGGCAATTACCAGGTCAATTTCTTTCAGCAAATAGTAAGTATTTGGTATTTCTCTTTTAGAGGACTTGAGTTCACTTCTCAGTACACAATTACCTATAATTTCAGCTTTAGTGAATACAGTGAATTCTCTTGGATTTTACTCACATTTGTTCATGTACCACTTTAATACTGGATGGATATATGTATGTTCTCCAAATGTTCCTGCTAGCATTTGAGAAAGATCTTTGACTTTAAAATATAAATTTAAGAACAAGCTATGAAATTTCCTCAAAAATACAGTTTTCACGCTGTATAGATGTTGTCTTAGTTAAGAGCACTTGCTGCTCTTTCAGATGACTTAGCACCCACTTCAAGAGCCTTACAGCCAGTGTTAAGTCTCATTCTAGGGGACCACAATCTCTTAGCACCCATGAGCACCAGACATGCCAATGGCACACATGTTTACATGCAGGCAAATAAGAGCAATCTTAAGAGACCCACATCATTTTAAATAGAGTAATAAATATAGGTTTTTATGTTCAACATTAATAATGTTTTACTTTCATTTGTAAGTTCTATGATATGTGATAAACTGAACTGTTCAAAGTACTGTTACCTGCTGGGTATAAGAAACATAATAAGTAATTGCAAATTTTCAAGTTATTAATATCTGTTAGTCACAAATTTTACTGCATATTCATAGCTTATGAATTGATAATGAATCATCAGCTTGCAAATGTATCACTTTTCATGTGAAATCTATTTGTTACAAGGGTTGCAGAAAAAAATGTGGGAGAACTATTTTAAATATTTCAATACAGTGAAAATAACCCAGATTATCTTTTATGTCTTCAGGCACAAAAACCATTGTTGTTTGAAAATTTTACAATATTTTTGCTCTGTTGAAAAGACGTATTGCATGACATACCAAGATATATATTTTATGAAATAACTGATTATTCTGTTTGATGTTCTGAAAGCTTTAAAGTTTGCCTTTTATTTCCTCCAACCTACATCTCTTTTAAGGAACATAACTGTGATCCTCTTGTCTCTGTGGAGAAAGTGTCAATGAAGTGCAAATTTGAACTTCTAAAAATGTTTCTTTACCCCAGGTGCATTATCACATGTGACTCCCTCCTAGGAGTTCACAAAAGCTGACAGAAATCACTGAAGATATTGCAGATTAGTAAAGGATGACTTGTTATCTGCATGTGTTCACTATACTCAAATTCTCTACGTCAAAATCAATAATGTTTCATTTCATCATAAATCAACAATAAGACAGTAACAGTAACTCTTGTTACAGATGAGTATGGCATTGAGAATCAGATAATTACAGACTAATTAACTTACTATCAGGAGTTGCAGTTCTTGGGCTGATTATTTTCAAGCTTTAACATGCATTGTAGTTGCCTAGGAGATTTATAACTTATGAATTATCATAGAATATGTTTGCTTGTGTGTGTGTCCTGGGGTAAAACTTAAGAATTTATTTTTAAGTGATTCTCACATAATCAAATGAAGAAGGTACTGATGCTTGAGGAACCCAATTTAAGAAATTCTTTTCCAAGCTGCAAAATATTTCTTGGTGCTTCATGGTAGACATGTACTATACATAGCAGACACAAGCATACCAAGTATCTTGGCTTTAATGATATAATTGTTAAGTAACCATGTATATGGTTGTTAAATGCACAATATGACTCTAATTGTCTAATTAAATTTCTTCTAATGCATTCAGTATGAATGTGACACATGGCAATAAGACAGCTGCCTATGAAGAAAGGGAAGTAATAAAAAGTGAGAAGAGACAAAGTATGATCTTGGACACTGATTGCAGTGAAAGGTCACAATAAGGAAAATTACCAAATTATAATATATTTTATATGTGGAATCCTATAATTTATCTCATAAGTGTCTGTTAATAAGACTTCCTTTGCTTTGTAGCCATAATCATCCTGACACACTTAGCAATTCATGTATCATAAATTAAAATGTATTGCAACTTCTGATTAATAAAGAAAATAATAAAACAGAGGACAGCTGACATCAAAAATCATTGCATTAATCACTGACATATTGTATTAATAATTACTAGTTTAAAATAACAGTGCATGCATTCAATAAAAAAGAAATTCTAATTAATCATTTAGTTTTTGCAAATGGAGTGTGGAATTCTTTATTTTCTGTAATTTTCAGGAATTCCTGACAGTGTCTAACAGATGTCTCCCCTGTCTTCTTGACAGAAGCCAGGTGGAGCTTGTAAAATAGTTCTTAAATATAAATTAATAATGTCATTTACAAAAACTATCTCTAGTCCTGATTATTTTTAGGTGAACTGAACTTAGAAAAGTAATATTATTCTCTGAAAGTGAAAGTTAATATTGATTTACAAAAACAATTTAGAAAAAAATCAGTTATCTCTTTTTATTGAGAAGAGATTTTGTCTACCTTACTCTTGTACAAGAAGCTAGTCTCATCCCCATTTGTCACCATTTCCATCACATATGGCTTTATATTTTGGGGCAAGAAGACATTGGATTTCATATTGACCACAGTTATTAAAAGTAATGTTTACAAGACAAACACTGCAAAGTCTAAATTTTAATCTCTTTCTGTCTGTCTCTCTCTTTTACACACACATACACACACACACACACCCACACACACACCAGTATCCTATTAGTTCACATGCTATACCAAAGCATATATATAGTTCAACTTCAGTGGAAACAATATTCCAATTTTTGCATCTTCCTAGATTTTGCATTGAAAGCTAGTTAAGGTGGAAACCAAATGTAGAGGTCAGATTATGTTCATATTACTGCTAATAAAACTTACTGAAAAGTATGATTTTGAATAAGCAACTAAAATAGTCCAACCTCTTAATTTAAGCAGATCTACACACAACTTGTTTAGCTGGACAACTACCTATCATAGCAAGGCAATTGAAGACATAATCAACCAGGTGATGCATTTCCCCTATGAGTCAGGGAAGAACACAGACATAGCACAAAGCAACTAAAATGTATTCTTGGTTATCTTCTTCCAGCTGGACAGTGGAGTAAAATTTTTTTCTTGGCATATACAGAAAGAGTAATGAAGCTTTCCCCATACCCCAGCATTGTACAATCTTTCTATATATTTTATTTTATTTTTTCATTTTTATAGTTTTTTATCTCTTAACTTGTAGGGCTTGATCATTAACTTTGTTGCCAATGGAGCACATGCAGCCTCTACCAGAGGATGAGGCGAAGTGATTAACATGCCTTCTCACTATAAGAATATCAATTTCCCTGCCCTGGAGACAATGTTGTTTAGTTTACTTATATCATCAGAAATCTCTAAAATACATTGTAAAGTGACATTAGTATGATTCACCGTAAAATCAAAATTTCATGTTCCATTCCAAACTGTCTAGACATCTAGGCCAATTCAATTGATTGGAGGTTTGGTAACAAAAGTTCAACCACATAATGAAGTCAATGATTTGCATTAAGACATTCTCAGGAGGAAACAAGAATCCAAAATAGCATCTTTGTTAATAAGTGAAAATAAGCTATTTAATTATTAATGCAGATAAAGTTAAAATTTCCCAGGCAAATTGGTCATTCATTATGGCATCTCATCCAGACTTTCTCTTAAATTCTTTTTTTCTCTTCTAAATTATGAATAAAGTCATATTTTTTTATCTGTGTATATTCTTGTTTGAGCTCCCTTCCTGCTCCCACCTCTTCCTGTCACTCACTTTTCTCCACATCTCTTTATCTCCACCCCAGCAAGGGCAGGAGGTCCCAAGGTCCCAACAGATCTTAGTTCAGCATCCACTCCTGGCAGATCCACTTTCTTCACCCCAACATCAAGAGTGAGTCAGGTGTTCCTCTGGAAGGAGTGGGATCCAATGTCATACAGTATATTTTGATTATATTCCTTCCCCTAATCAAACTTCTCCAGGGCCTCTCCTGCCTCCCTTTCTATGCAAGTTCTCTCTCTCTCTCTCTCTCTCTCTCTCTCTCTCTCACACTCACACACACACACACACATACACTCTAACCTACCACAAAATAACATGAAATTTGAATTGTTTTGGTCAACTCCTAAGCTATTGTTCCACCCTGAGTATGACTGTCATTGATATAGCGTTGTTTTGGCACTGAAAAAAACAAATTACCCCTATTTTAGCAGTTAATCAATTGCAAATAGATTCTTGGCTAGGGTGGGACTTTATGCCTACTTTCTTTCTACTTTGCTGGAATTTTATCTTGTACAGATTTTGTATAGACAGACACAGACGCTATTCATTTATATGTGCATTTCCTCTGTCCCATTGATTATATAAAATGCTACTTCTTTGAAGTTACCCACCACCTCTGTCTCTTTACACATCTTTGTCATAGATCTAGGATACTAAAGAGGGAGGGCATTATAAAGACATCTTAATTAGAATTGAGAATTCCCAAGTCTTGGCGTGTTGTCCAATGTGAAGCCATTTGTCTTTGTGTTAATTAAGTACCATCTACCTCAAAAAAAGACAAATATTATATGTATAATTAATTTATTTAGCTACAGTATTTAAAATATAATGTTATTACATAAACACACACAAGCAAGAGTGCATACATACATATTTCTTTTTTGAAACTTTCATACATTGTATTTTGGTCATATTAATTTCAGAGAGTCTCATACATTGTAATTTGGGCATATTAATCTATATTATTCTCTTGTAAGCTCCACTCCTCATTGCCCACATAATCAACTTTGTGTCATCAGTTAAAAAAATCATCCAGCCACATTAGTACCTCCTATATAATCAAAGGAGTGCATTAGGCCTACAAGGGACCATATACTTAATGGAAGTTGAGTCTTCTGACAGTCATCATTTACTAACAGCTCCTCATCTAGGAATGAGTATTTGCCCAGTTCCCCTTTCTATGCTATGACTTTGTGGTTTGAGCTCATGCATGTCTTACAATTGCTATCACATATGTGCAACTGTCTTGTTTTATCTGCCGAAGGCTGAAGGAGTCATCCAATTTCCCTTGTTCTTAACAGTTTTCCACTTTACAATGACCAATGTGCCCTTGGCTGAGAGGAGTGTGATATAGGCTTCCCATTTAAGGCTGAAACAATGTGCAGTCACTGATTCTCTGCACTTTGGCAGGTTGACCATTTTGTGTCTTTGTGACGATTTTACATCTAATGCAAAAGAAGCTTCATTGCTGGTATAAGGTAAATACTTAGAATGCACTTAAGGGTTATCCAAGTTTACTACAGTAGTGGTTGAAAGTAGTCCTTACCCCATCAAAGAAACTTCTCTTTGTAACAGATAAGGAAAATTACAGAAAACCACAAACAACCAAAAGGTGGAGTTGTGAATCGCAGTCCTAAAAGACATACCTAGAAAAATACCACCAGTACCACAAAAAGGAGTCAGTAAGAATATAAGAGCCAGAGGATCAGAGAGTTTTCAGTGAGACTATGTCTCCTAGTATTGTCAGAAGCCATATCTATAAAGTCTCACCAGTGTGACTGTTCAATTAGCTGAACAAAGTCAATAATAATAGTATATTAGTCAGTGTTCTCTAGAATAACAGAGTTTATAGAATGAATCTTCCCTTTATCTATCTATTTATCTATCTATCTATCATCTATCTATCATCTAGCCATCTATCTATCATTCTATCTATCTATACCCCCACCAGGATTATTAGAATGACTTACAGGCTGGGGTTTAGCTAATCCAACAATTGCTGGCTATGAATGAAAACTCCAAGAATCCAGTAGTTAGTTGCTCCATCCCCAGGCTGGATGTCTCAGTTGGTGTTAAACGTTTGCTGGACTCCTGAATAAGTAGGCTCTAATGTCAATGAAGGAAGGAACTCAAAAGCAAGATGAGAACAAGTAGGCAAAGAGCAAAATCTTCCCTCTTCGGTGTCCTTATATAGACTTTCTGCAGAAGGTGTGGTCCAAAATATATGTGGCTATTTACAGCTCAAATAATCTGAATTAAAGTTGTGTCTTCCCAGTTTCAGATCCAGATTCTAAGTGGTTCTTCCTACTTTAAATTAAACAACAATGAGTCACAGATGTGCTTTCCTTTCTGGTGTTAGTTATGTTGTCAAGTTGATGACCAAGACTAGCCATTACAATTAGACATAGAAAAATAGGTGATGGTGGGGAGGCACAGGATTTCAGTCTTACACAAACAACCACAGGAAAGTAAGGAATAGTAGGAATGTGAGAAATAATTTTTCTGAAAAAAGGATATACTAACTTTTTATCCAAAACTGAATGGTAAACCCTGAAAAGATACATGCAAGTACTATTACGACTTTGTGGTATGTTTTATATATATATATATGTGTGTGTGTTTGCATATATATAAAATTATTCAATAACAATAAAGATGAACTTGAAAGAGAAACATCAAAGAAAAGGAAAATATATGGTTGAATTTGGAGAAGAAAATTTAAATTATGAATTCTAATATTATATCAAAACTAAAAGAAATGATAAAAGGAACCTTCTTTTATTGAGGTCAAGGGATTCATTATTCTATGAGTATAATTAAAAGTTGTTAGAAGTCAGTTATTACTATGTTCCATTATCAGAATAATAGTAGTGGGTTCAAGTATGATTATATGTTCAGAAGCTGTAGGAGTAGATTTTTATCTGATTTTTCAGAAGGTCTTTAGTGTCATTTATGCTTCCTTTACTGTGTCTACTCAATCGTCACCTCATTTTACCTCTTATTGTTCCATTTGTTCTAGCAAAGAAGGACACACAACATACTTTCTCTCATTTATAAATATTAGCTTTCAAATGTAAGATATAATTGTCTTGTTTGGAATAATCACAGAGATCAGGAAATTGGTAAGGTACTAACAGCAATGAAGTTTCAAGGGAGGAACAGTAGAATGTAGTGACATTAATGGCAAGAGTGTAGTTATGGAATGATTGTTTCCAGCTTTACCTATTTACCTGTGAATATCATAATTTCATTTTATCTTTAACAGCTGAGTAATATCTCAAGGCTTAATAATACCACATTTTTTTTTACTATTCATTCTTCTGTTAATACATATTTAAGCTATTTCCTTTTTCTGCCTATTGTTTATATGGTAGCATTGAACATGAATAGGCAAATATTTTTGTTGGTTTTTTACCATGTTTGATTTATCGTTTATCAGTACAAATGAAGAATGTGATGCAGCTTATCTCACCTCATTTTATTCTATCACAGATGTTATTCATGTGTTCTTACAAAATATTTTAAAATACTAGTCACAAGATATTTTGAATTCTAATAAGCTTTACCAAATTGCTGAAGACAATTTGTAGTTTTAATAACAGTTTAAACTGGAACAATTACAGTATAATGCTGGTGGATGATCTTTTGCATGTGTGCAGAGGCCAAAGGGGGTTGTTGTGTGGCCTGCTATATCATCCCTATTATTCTCTGAGACAGAATATCTTACTGAACTTGGAGCTTGACTAGAGATCACTAAGCCCCCATTATTCCACTGTCTTTTCCCTCCAAGGTACTGAGATTTCAGGCATATATGTGAAGCTTGGGCTTTTAGTCTGTTACATTTACTGGACATTTGAACCTTAAGATGCTTGTGTTTGTGTAGCATAAAATCTTATGGACTTATCTCCTCATCTCATATAGAAATAACATAATTGAAATATTTAACAAAAGATTTAGAAATATTAAGATGATAATTTTAAGTTATTTTTTGTTTGTCATAATATAAAAAGAACAAGTGAAATTCAAGCAACAAATATATTGTACTGGATAAAATTTAAGTTTATAAAGCAGAGGAAAAAATTAATTTCAAGAAAATAGATAATTATATATGTGTTTTACCAATAAAATTGCTTGCTCCTCCCTACACAGTAATAGTGAACACATTTCTTTCATGTGCAATGATCAGTAATAGGAATTAAAGTAAATGAAAATTGAAATAAATTAGATTAGACACTGAGCTTACCACTAATAAGTAGAAGCTAATTGGAAATGAGCAAAATTTCGTAACTAAAAAAATACTTTAGATGTCATCTATCAATGATATTGACACCAGGAGAAGGCATATATGAACTTTCAAATCCCATCCTTTTAATTTTTCTTTAAGTTATATTTTAATTTGTTCAATGATTTAAATTACTTTTGCAAACACTATCTCTACATGTAACATTCTCCTCCTATTCTTGCTTAATTAATCCTGCCTGCAGTTTTTTGAGAACCAAAACTTAGTGGTAAGTAAAAATCATGTCACCCTTAATAGTTTTACCAGATATAGTACAATCTTTAAGTAGATAGGACCACCTGAAGGCAATTACTCTTCCTATAAATATATTTTGTAGATTTTATTGCATACTCTTCAGATGAAGCAACTGACTCCCACTTTGAGCATCTGTCATCATTACTAGATATCCAAGGATGTCCCTGTAGTGACCCTTTGGATGTGACTGGGGAACATGCAATTACATTGGAACAGCATCTTTGAATAAGAGCTCTTAAAAGTCAATACTGTGACCTACTTTTCAGCCAGCAATGCCACACATGGGAAATATACATTGATAAATGAGGACCATTGTTAAAAATTAGAACAAAAACAACTAAATTGAGTCTCCAGATATTAATTATTGTAAGAAAAACAGTCCATCGAAGTGACATTTCAAGTTGAGAGAAATTTTTACAGTTTCACAATGATTGCACCAATGAGCCTTTTGGTGCAGGAGTGAAGTAAGCCGTATTAGCAATGGGCTAGGAAGACAAAAACAGCAGCAAAGCTATTTTTGCAAATTTATAATTAAATTGAGAGTGGTAATATGCCTACCCCTGAGACATTCTGGCTACCAAGCTATCTAGTTCAAGCTCTTACAACAGTATTACTGTACCTTCTTTAGCTAAATCTATTAACTATATCTCATTCACTCTTGGGGGAATTTTCCTTGTAAAACAGGTCAGAAATACTTTTAAAAACAGTTGTAGCTTGATCAAAGGTCACACATATGACTTGGATTAATGCTCACCCTAGGTAAAATCAAATGCAATGTTGTTTTCTATTTTTTGATAGGTCATTTTAGTCTTATGTGTAAAGAGTATATTTTTATTCAATTTATCTTGATAAACTGATGATTTTATGTTGATTTTTGTGGATTCAGCGAAAAACTGCATTAAATAATACTCATAAAGTGGTTTGGGGGAAATGCAAATTGTTCACATAAAACTGATTGTCATTTTAATCATGTAAATAGTTTGAATAACTTGTGAATATCTCAAAATATGTTTCTAACTAAGCAATATCAGGACCTTGGGACCTTGGGATTGCCTGCCCAGGGGGAGATGGGAAGATGTGGACATGAAAGAATGACCTGATCTGGTGGGAAGGGGAAGGGACCTTGATTAAGGATAGACAGGGATAGAAAATGTGACTTCTTTATTCATCATAAAAAAAAGACAATCAGTCAGTCTGTCAGTAAATTACACTGAATTTATGAGTATACATGTAAAAATTTCCTCTGCCAAGTTGTGAGATGGAAAGAAAGCAAAACATATAATCTGTACCTTTTGGAAGGCTTGACATATTAGCAAAGGCACATGGTAGTATTTAGTGAATGTGCAGATTATCATTAAATATTCATGTTATATATCAAATGCTAAGCACAAAAATAAAAAAGATTAAGTCAAATAATTTACTATGAATAACAATAGGATAGGCAACTATAACTAAATAATTGTTATAAAATGGACAAAAAGGAATATGACATATATACACCAAGGATATATAATACATAATATATAAATTATACAATTTAGCTCAGTGGAGGCAGACAAATAACTCTAGACCTATATGAAAGCTGTACTTCATTAGTCCAAAGCAGTATTTCTTCCTTTTATTTATTTCTTCTTTCCATTTTCTTTCCTTAATTTGTTCTCTCTTTAAATATATTTTTCTCTATCTCTATCTTTTCCATCTGATCTTCATTTTGAGATGCAAGCAAAGTTTTTATAAAAGACTTTTGGATATTTTAGCATCTGATTTATATTTGATGCTGAAAGTTCCATTGCAGAAAACCATTTTGGAAGTTAAATATATTCATTAGATATGCAAATGGAAAATAAAAACATTTTAAATATATAAACCAAGAAGTTAGTAAAATATAATTTTTTATCAGTTAATTAGATTGAGTATCATCAGGAAATAAAGTTATGTTAAGTCTAAATATTGGGAAGTTTACATTCTCTTGGGATCTAGCAGTTTCTCAGCTGATATTCTATGACACATGGCCACCAAGAATCATATTCAGTTCTGTGAAACTGGATTTTTGGCTTGCAGAGGGTTGGAGTGCTTCTTCACCCTCACATGGCTATGGGATTTCCATATGGTCACAGGACAGGTACTTCTGTGTCCTCACAGGGCTGGAATGTTTCCATATACTTACAGGTTTGAAGTCTTTTTGTGTCCTCACAAAGTTGGGCTGTTTCTTTATCCTAACAAGCCTGAAGTGCTTCTGTATGATCACAGGATCAGAGCACTTCTGTATCCAATACTTCTGTACCTTCATGGGGCTGGAATGTTTCCATTTCCTCAAAGGAATGTGAGGAAATAAATACTTCTCCTACAAGTCACCAGTACTATTAGATAAAGATAGTGCTCTTAAGAGTTCATTTGAATTAATTCTTACTAAAATTTATATGCCCAACTATAATCACATAAGGTTGAGGCATCAATTTCTGACATTTAGTACACTCATCCAGTCCATATCATGGAGATTATTTTGGATTATTGATATAAAATTATAGAAGTTCTTTTATAAAGCAATAGGCTTAAATGCAGGAAAAGGTACTGTAAAAACAGAAACTCAATATAGAGTGATGAGCTTAGAAAATGGACCAAGGGGCCATGGGTCAAGGAACTCAGGCTGTCTCCAGAAATTGAAAATGGCAGGAACTCAGTATAATGCCCCCAGAGGAATATAGCCTTGTCAACATAAAACATATCAAGAATGGAATATTGAAAATGTAATTACTATGTAATTGAATCTGATGGTTTAAACTTAAATGAATGTGTTCTGATTCTGACAGCCTTTGGTAAAAGGGAATATGCTTTACTTTTAGACAAATCAGTCAAGTTTAACCATTTGATATTTGGTACAAAACAATAAAGTTGTAGAAAATAAGAAGAGTTAAAAAAACATAGAAGCATAGGAGGTGTTACTATAGCTAGTTTAATAAAACTTTGTCTATAATTAATCTAAAAAAATTTCTGAGGGACAAATCACAAGGTATAATGTAACCAATGCAGAAATATATACTGCCATTTAAAGGATACAAAAAACTCACTGCACACATACCATACTGAAACACAAAAGACTTAGATAAAAATACAGGAGTAATTAATCTTAGAGAAAATATCTATTCATTCAGTTACAATATCAATAATAATGTTACCAACTGCAATAAATAGCAACACAGAGTTAAGTGATGACTTCAAATTATGAAAATAAATGTATGGCAACTATCCTAACTTTAAAACCCTAATTGCCTCTCAAATGTAAGAGAAAATGTAGCTATTTTAACACAGAATAAAAGAACTGAATATTCTTAAGTCAAGTGTAAAAGCATTAATTAACATTGTATGGCACTATTTCTGAGAGAATATAAATTTACCAAAGAGATGAAGAACTTATGTCCAATGAAAATAAGTTTTAGTCGGGCTAGGTACAGAGATATGGGTGAAGGGTTACTTGAAGAAACAGGAATGACTCAGAACGATAAATCACAAAAAGTCACCTTAGCATGGGTTACAAATAGAAACCGGGATCTCACTGAACAATCAGGTTTAGTGTTCTGTCTGGGTAGTTGAGTTAGTCTCATCTTCTTCCAGGGAACTCAGCTGGTTTCTGCTTTTTATTTTTAGGTGACTTGGTAGGCCTGATTTTTTGTATAAGTATCTGAGAGTATTTCTCTCTAGTTCTTCTGGTTTTGAAGGTTGAGGGGAAATAAGGAGTCTATAGAATCTGATCAGTTTCAATGACTTCCTGAAGCTATTGAGTTGTGTATTTGTGAGTTTAAAGAAAATAGAATATTTCACTTTTCCAAAGAACATTCTGTTTTTTACCCTCTTCTAATATCCTGTGTCTTAGTGAGATTCCATCCATAATGGATGATCTTACAGGTAGGAAATTGAAACACAACTCTCAAGGGCATTTAAAAAACAAATATTCCCTAAGGAGACAAAGGTTTTCAAGAGGCAAAATGTTAGAAAAAGAAAAGTTAAAAAGCAAATCACTATGTAAAATCTCTAACATAATTAACTAAAAAATTGACTTGCAAATATAAAATGTAGGTACTTATCAATCAGGCATATCATGAATGGTGACCAGTAAAGTAGTCTAGTATTTTTAAAAATGAGATGTTGATGCATAAAAATCAGTGTGAAAGAGAATATAAAAATTGGCAATAACTCTTAGATGTATACCCCCACAAATAATATTCTACCACAAAGATACTTGTTTATCCAAGTATGCAGGAAATGGAAAACTTCTAGATAGCCACCAGTTCACAGATGGTAACATATAGTTTAAAATTCATAGTGGGTTATTACTAAGATATTAAGAAAATTTAACTTGTCAAATTCAAAGGTAAATGGATGGAACTGGAAATACCCTAAGTCCGATAACCAAGACATGGAAAGACAAACATCCTGGGTTCTCTCTCATCTGTGAATGTTTGCTTGAGTCTTTACATATATGTGTTTAATTTGAAATACCCATAAAAGTTACTAAATTGCTAAGTGGCCTTGTGAAGGATCTTTCAGTAGAGGTGAGACATTAAGCTTTCTTATAAAGGGTTGAAAATGAATCATGGAACAGGAAAGCATAATTTGTTTTAGGTTGGGAGGGCAGGATAGAAGAGGAAAACGGAGATAAAAAATCTAATGACTTTTTAAGCTAGTCATATAGATAGCTTCACCTGTATTATTTTTCTAAAATACATGTATACATATCCACAAAACAACTCAAGATTGAGTTATTCTATAATAAGGCAGCAATGTCCCTACAAGATTCAGAGGGTGAGAAGTAAAAAGTGTGATGCTGGGAATAAGTCACTTCTTTTGCAGATGTTGGTCAGGGAGATCTTGTAGACCCCAAAACACTAAACACTTTACTCCAAGACTTACAGGTAAGGACCTATTTTTGAAGAAAACACATACTTGAGTCTTAAAACATGAAAAAATTAAGCTGATATGACCAGGAAGCTGACATTTACAATGCTTGGAGTATTGTAACATTACCCTGAGACGTTGCAAAAGGAAAAACTGATTATTAGATTTACATTAAATTCAGCTCTATATTATGCAATAACTATTTGCCTGGAAAGACATGCCCATTGATGCAGTAGTAGCATGAATATTTTGTGAGTAACCAACCACTTTCTGATTGAATTCAATTCCTGTTTCATAGGATAGATTTCATATGTGAAATTATTATTGGGCTAAATAGAACACAGACCTTAGAAGAGAACTTACTATTCTTATTCTGCTAAATGAACATAATATTTAGCCAACTCCTAATTTGTCTTTCAGTCCTCATTTGAGAAACTTCTGTTTATAGGAGTTGATAGACTTTTAACAGGCCAAGGTGTAGAGAACAAGTGACCCAGAAATTCCACTCTTCTTTTTAGGTTTATACATATTGTTTTATTTTAATTTTTATTTTTTCAGCTTTGCTTCACTATTTTATTAGTATAATCTTTTAATTATGAATAAAGCCATATTTTTATCCTTGTACCCTCTTGTTCAAACTCCATTCCCCTTCCTGCCCCTCCCAGTCACTCTCTCTTCTCCCCATCACTTTATCTCCTCCCCAACAAGAGCAGGAGGTTCCAAGGTCCCAAGGTGGCTTAGTTCAGCATCCACTCCAGGCAGATCTGCTTTTCTCACCCCAACATCAAGACTGAGTCAGGTGTTCCTCTGAAGGGAATGGGATCCAAGGTCCCAAACCAAGGTATTTCAGATCCCAAGCTGTTCAGTGGTTGTGGTTTGCAGCTTGGGACTGCTTTCCTTTTTGCTTAAAGTCCACTAATGAATGAGTACTTAGTGGACTTTAAACAAAAAGTTTAAAGTCCCTGCTTATCTTTCTGGGTTTGTGATACCTTGCTCAAAAGGATATTCTCCAAATCCATCCATTTGCCTACAGTAAGAATTTTCACTCTTAAAGAGAATATATTTACTGCATCTCTTCCTCTAAAATTTCAGTGATCACAATAGAAGGGAGAAGGAGAAAGTGTACAGGCCAGAAACAGTGGGGACCACAAGGAAACAATGTCATCTGTACACAGCAGGACAGCTACAAAAGAAAATCATACTTGAAGGTACAGCATGTACAAGACTTTCTTAATGCTAAACCTTACCAAATTCTGACATGTAGAAGGGAGCTAGGCATAAATTTTCATTCCTTACCAAGGTACTCTTGGCAACTCCTAGCTGCTTAAAAAAGAAGGTCCAATTTTCTTGAAAAATGTACCCCTAATAAGTTCACTAAAAGAACACACATTCAATAATATTTAGACATTAATATTTATCTTGAAGAACAAAAGAAATGTTTAAGTAAGGAGAAAAGAAAGGTATGGATCCAGAAAGAGTTAAGTGAGGAAGAATGTATATAATGAACACATGCTGTACAAAACCCTAAAAGAACTAATAAAATTAATATTAAATCTTTTCTAATAATCATAGTGCTCTCTTTAAGTATAAGATCATTCATTTGGGAAGGTTTTAAATGTACATACACATGTGCATTGCTGACATTTTGATATACAACCTATTAATATATGAACCTTTAAATTCAGTTTGGCCACATTGGACACCAGAATTTTGAAATATGACTAG
Organism: Sigmodon hispidus; assembly: GCA_004025045.1. Taxonomy (NCBI): domain Eukaryota; kingdom Metazoa; phylum Chordata; class Mammalia; order Rodentia; family Cricetidae; genus Sigmodon; species Sigmodon hispidus. Next base: position 73,827 of record PVIH01008672.1, read on the forward strand.
TAAAACTTAAGATGGGTTGTATATCTCATAATTATCTTAAATTTAGAAAGGACAATTAAGAAATAAAAAGGCATTCTCAATGTTTTATGTCGTTTCATTATTAAATAATAATGATTTGAATAAATTTTAACATTTTTTTAAAATTTTGTTTCAAATCTATTCCTAATATTTAATTTCTTTCTGGTCTTTGTAGAGATAATTGTCTGTGAAAGTAATACAAAAGAAACACCCCTGCACTTGATTTTTATTTCTCTGTATAATCTCTTTTAAGAGGATATTCATATCCATGCAACATTCAATTAACTCTGAACTAAATATTGTTTCCTGGACATATACAACAGGTGAACTTGAAATACATCAGTGATAATTTAGAGAAGCTACAACAAATTCCAATAATCTTGCCTTTATAAAGTCTGTGATTTTTATTGTTTTTCTTTAACTACCATATTAAATTTTCACCTGAGTTCTGAACAAGACAACACTTGTACCTTGAAATTGTAGTTGTGGATCCTAAATTATAACCTCATTGCTGGTAATATCTCATTTATTGAAGAAAGAATGACATGAGAAACAAATCAGATACTTAAAACTGATTCTATGTTGATGCTACTGTCTATGCACTAAGGCTCTGGATAAATATAGGGCTCTTTACATGGGGATGATAGATTCAAAGTATTGAGCTCAGGGTGTCAAGGTGAATCTCTGTTTGTGGCTAAAGGTAGATCAGAGCAAACTGGTTCTGCCATTATTTCTCCATTTTACTTCAAATTAATTCACTTTATCTCAGTTTGAACAAGAAAACACCAAGAACTCAAGAGAAGATAAAGTCTAAAGTTTGTACTGTATAAGCAAATTTATCAAAAATCTTTGAAGTATTCCTAGCAACAAATTATTTCTCTAAACCTAGTAACTATCCTTTTCTTAACTTTGCAGATTTCAGAAGACTGCCCCTACTGTTCTGCCATCCTTAGCCTCTTGAGGTCTATACTTGCATCATTACCATTTTGAAGAGAAGACAGGCATTATAAGTGTAGCAAAATTATCCCTTTTAATCACCAAGAGAGGGAGCATTTCACTGACTACTGCTCCCTCAAAATTAAACACAAGCTGAAGGAATTTTGTCATATACTGAGTCCATGATAGAAATGCATCGAGATGGCATGATAAGGCTTAAAAGAAAAATGAACAGATTTTCTGTCTGTGTTTCTGAAATGTACTAAGGAAGAGAAGTTCCAAAATATTTTGAATATTTCCTTTATTTATAGAATTAGCATAAAACTTTCCAAAACAGTTACTTTTGAAAAGATTTAATTTTTTATATGAAGATTGAATTACTTCATTTTTAGAACTGACAGTCATAATCTCTCTAATTTATTAAGACGACTGTTGACTTATGTTGAAGGTAAATTTTGAAAAGATCCTTGTGAGGCCCAAAATATTCAATGGAGAAAAGATAGTATATTTAACAAATGGTGTTGGCATTGCTGGATGGAAGTGTGTAGAAAAATGCAAATAGATCCAAGCCTGTCATCTTGCACAAAACTCAAATCCAAGTGGATCAAAGAACTCAACATAAACCCAGCCACTTTGAACTTGATAGAAAAGAAAGTGGGAAATACACTTCTACGAATTGGTACAGGTGACCACTTCCTAAATATAACACCAGTGGCACAGATACTAAGATCAACAATCAATAAAGGGGATCTCCTGAAGCTGAGAAGCTTCTGTAAAGCCAAGGACACTGTCAATTGGACAAAACAATAGCCTACAGAATGGGAAAAGATTTTCAACAACCTTACAAGTGATAGAGGACTGATCTCTAATATATATAAAGAACTCAAGAATCTAGAGCCCAAAACCTTGAATAACCCAATCAAAAAAAGAGGTTCAGATCTAAAATGGGAATTCTCCGCAGAGGAATTACGAATGGCTGAAAGACTCCTGAAAAAGTGCTTGTCATCTTTAGCCATCAGAGAAATGCAAATCTAAACAACTTTGAGATACCACCTGACATCTGTCAGATTGGTTGAGATAAAAGACACAGATGACAGCCTATGTTGGAGAGGGTGCAGAGTAAAGGGAACATTCCTCCACTGTTGGTGGGAGTGTAAGCTTGTTCAGCCACTTTGGAATGCAGTATGGTGGTTTCTCAGTAAACTGAGAATCTATTTCCCCAAGGACCCAGCAATACCACTTCTGGGTGTATACCCTAAAGATGCACAGTCACCCTCCAATGGCATTAGCTCAACTATGTTCATAGCAGCATTATTTGTAATATCAAGAACCTGGACTCAGCCTAGATGCCCCTCAAATGAAGAATGGATTAAAAAACTGTGGTACATCTACACAATGGAGTACTACTCAGCAGTAAGAAAAATTGATATCCTAAAATTTGTAGGCAAATGGGTGGATTTGGAGAATATCCTCCTGAGCGGAATATCACAAACACAGACAGAGAACCAGAGGATGTATTCACCCATTAGTGGGCTGTAAACAAAAAAACAAAAAGCAAAACATGTCCAAGCTGCAAACCACAACCACTGAACAGCTTGGGATCTGAAACGCCTTGGATTCCACTCCCTCCAGAGGAACTTGATGTTGGGGTGAGGAAAGCAGTTCTGCCTGGAGTGGATGCTGAACTAAGCCACATTGGGACCTTGGGACCTCCTGCCCTTCCTGGGGAGGAGATAAAGTGATGTGGAGAAGAGAGAGTGACTGGAAGGAGCTGAAGGGGGAAGGGAGCTTTAACAAGGGTATACACGGATAAAAACTATGACTTTATTCATAATAAAAAAAGCTAAAAAAGAATCACTCCTCTTAATATCACTATGTAATTAAACCATAGGTTTTAGGACATCTTTGTATGAATATGAAAGCTAAAATTTCCAGCAGCTTTTTAACACAGGAGAATCCTGTGTTAGCCCCTCTTTCTTTTTAGTTCATACAATTACTGATGTATTATTCATTATGGCACATTTTTAATGCACTTGTTGATAAATAGGAGACTAGCTTTGCTCTCTATAGGACTAAAGTGCTCTGTCTTTTCTTTCATTAAGTTGTCAGGGAGGCTGTGTTCAATCATGAGTGCATCTGAACATTAATGTACAACAATGATTAGTGATGGAAGAGTACGCTGGAGAATGTTTCAATTTTGAAATTTCCTGGTTTTAGGTATTACTTAATTGTTCTACAATTGATGTGCATGTAGGGATGCGGGAATGTCATTGATCTCCATTCTCCAACTGCCTCATTTACTATCTGGGATTCGTGCTGGTGCATTAACTTTCTCAGGCCATCAGAAACAATAGGTGAATTATGACAGAGAGGTTGCTATGCTTTAGCTTTCTTTACTATGCCTTTGGTGATGAGAATCAGAGTTGATTTTATAGCACAGCATTCTTGAGCTATTATTTGATCTATAGGTGTCATGGGTCAGAATCATGATACATAGGATTTAAAACAGAACAGCAACTTCTGTTCACACAACCCAGTTCAGGAAGGCATAAGTTTCAGTGTGGAGAAGTTAATGATTTTGTGACATCATAAAGCTAATGACGTCTCTGGAGAGAAGGAGAAATGAAGCCTGATCCACAAAACACATGGCCATCAAGGTTCTGTTAGCTGAACATGAGAAAACTGGTAAAGCCTACATGGGTCTCAATCTATTTACTACTTCTGTATCAATAATGAATTTTTTTTTTAAAATAAGAGTAATTATTAAACTTTCCTCCTTAATTTTTGTTGGTTTACACCCATCTTAGGTCTACAGGCCTAGAATATCTGACGGACTTCTCTGTGAAGCAGGATATACTTGAAAACCTTTCTATCTTGTTCTGGTAATGTTCAGAAGTTTTTTGTGTGTGTCCTGCTTGTCCATTTTGGACATTGTACTGTCACACGTCAAGACAAGAGCACTTTCTTGCACAGTAGCTAACATTTGCCTGCTAAAAGGTTCAAATTCACATGGAGTTTCTTTAGTGCTCATCATCTTCTCTAAAGTAGATTGATGCTGCCAGGAGCAAATGTCTCATTGTCATAAAAATAACAAAAACCTATGTTATTAAAAGATCTTACAGATAATATTCTGTATATCTTTAAAGTGTTTGAGGAAGACCTGTCCATTTAAAATAGATCTTGGTTTGACACTGGAAGCATATCTAATATGACTAAAAGTTTGATTTTAATGTCTAATAACTTTCATTACTTTACATACTAATTAGTTGGTAATAATAACTTTCAAGGACTAGCAATTTTTATTACATTTTTAGATGAATTGTATAGGTACAATACCTTGAACAAGCATAAAAGTATGTGTACAGTAACATAATTAATCTAAACTTTGTATCAGTATACACAATTTGTATAAATATACAAAAAATTCCAATCCACTGTAAATTTTTTTAAAACTAGTAATTGCTTTTTTAAAAGAAAAATCAATAAACTACTCATATTTTATCAAAAACATTTGTTGCTTCAGAGAAAATTGTTGTATGATCTTAAAGTTATCTTTTGATAATATTATCTTTATTGATAGAAATGAGTAAATTTTAATTAAAATAATATTTTTACTTAGTGCTAATATGTAAAATATTCTGTTACATTTATTCAATGAAAAGGCAGTCACTGCGAAAGTTTAAGGCTGCATCCACTATGTAAAAATAAACCAAAACTAAGAAAAATATCAGTTTATTTATTTATTTATAATTCTCTTGAAGTAGAGTGTTTTGTAGAAGTTTTTACTTCTTCCCATCTTATGCCCATAAACAGGAGGAATACCAGCTGATTCACTTGCTAGATATTGAGCAGCGTTCTTTTTTATTTATTCTGGGAATGTTCTTGGGATCCTATTATTCTACTGAGGCGATATTTATTACTACATGTGATATTCATGAAATATTTCAAAGATATAAAATTTACTTAACTGTTGGTTTAGATTGCCATTAAACTTTAGGACATTTAGTGTATACATTTTGGAATCATTTTTGTGAAATACAATTCTAAATTTATTACTCAAATCATCATTATTTCCATAGTGAAAATGAGAGAGAAAATCTTAGAAAAGGGGGCTGGAGAGATGGCTCAGAGATTAAGAGCACTGGCTGCTCTTCCAAGGGACCTGAGGTCAATTCTCAGCACCCACATGGCAACTCTCAACTGTCTGTAACTCTAATTCCAGGGTCTCTGGCATCCTCACACAGACATACATGAAGCCCAAACCTCAATGTACATGGCAAATAAATAAACCTTAAAAAATATTTTAAAAAATCTTAGAAGAGAATTTTAGTGTTTTTAAACATTAGGCAAGTAGGTATTCCTCACTGTAAGCCTCTGTGTTGCTAAGACAAATATATTTGACTTCAAGCATAATAGTATAAAAATATTAAGTAAACTAATGATACTAATAGAACACTTTCACAAGAAGCAAAAAGATAATCACATATAGAGTAGTTATTCAAATATACAAAATATTAACTAAAAGAGTTTTCTTCAAGTTATTGCCTTGTGAAGGATGCTTACATGTTTGTTTTGGCATAGAATCTCATCAATGCTTTCTGAAGTATGACTACATTCTTCACTAAGGGGTCATCTGTCATTTCTCCTGAGGGAAACTGCAGATCAAAACAAGAGTTGCTTGAATGGGAAATTTGCTGCTCCTACTTTTTTTTCATTTCTTCTGAGCATAAAAATTACCCTGAACTCTGGAGTTAAGAGTTAAAATTAGGGTTTTTTAATACACAAAGTATTTTAATGTAGTCAACCTATGTAAATCTGAAAACTGCTGAAATAATTTTTTAAAAACTTATTAAATAGAAAAAGGTAATTCATTATAAAGTGAAATTTGACTTAATATAAATGAATTTTTCCCCATATTTGTAATCCTCTTTATTTAATCTAAGAATATTCCACATTTTACATTTGCAAAGAAAACTGCTGTGGGATAATGCATTTGTCATGGTAAAATCTGTCACACATTGGTTTAATAAAATACTGACTGGCCAGTACTCAGGGAGAAAATAAAGACAGGAAAACCAGATTAGGAGAATTCTGGAAGAAGGAAAGGCAGAGAAGCAGTCATCAACCGGACATAGAGGAAGCAAGATGAGAATGCTGGCCTGAAAAAAAAATACTAAGCCATGTGGTTAAACATAGATAAGAATTATGGGTTATTTAAGTTTGAGAGCTAGGTGGTAATACGATTGAGCTACTGGCTGAGCATTTACTACAATATTAAACGTTGGAGACAATTATTTAGGAAGCAGCTGCTGGGTATTTGGGATGTGTTGGTGGGACAGAAACTAAAGACTACATGATCTTGTCATTTATTTTACATGACACTTGGTAGCTAATTAGTTATTCATTATTCATTATGTATTCTCAAACTATAGATTAGAATTGTAAATAATACTTATTCCTTTTAGCATCCTGTTATCTACAACTAAATATCCTATGAACAATTTATGTTCCAAATAACTCAAGCTTTACATGATTATCTACACTAGGGTATTTTTTTCTTGCTCTAAATTAAGCTACTTCTTTCCTGATAAAAACTTGTTCAAGAAGCTATAGTGGATAGACTCAAAGATTTATCAGGTTTTTTTTTTTTTTTTTTTCTCATGGTATAACATTTCTATTGGAACAATGTCACAGAATCACAGAAATTTATAAGTAAATTTAAAATTTTATTTAATTTAATGTGTAGTGTCCACAACAAAAAATAATTATGTTACATTATAGTAGAAAAAAATTTTGTGTAACTAGAAGCTCAATGAAGTATCTTTGGATTCTAAGCATGTGGTTGCTTTAAAGCTTACATTTTTAAAATACTGTCATGCTTGAAGGCTTCACTAGTTTGTACTACTGAGTTACTGCCCCCCTTTAATTGTTCTTTGGATATAAACTATCCACTAAGAAGGCTCTATAATTTCATTTTGGAGAAGAAGAGAGAAAGTAATCTGTTTTAGATAACTCCACTGACAGTTTTTTATAATGAAAATTTAAGACTACACTGTCCTTTAAACCAGCCATTTTCAATAAAATACCTTGTTTTCACAATCCTTTCAGAAATAAAGTGGGACTTGTGTGTTGATTAATTTTTAGTAATTTGATACAAAGTGGAGTCACCTGGGAAGACGGAAACTCAGATGAGGAATTGCCTCCATCTGACTAGCCTATGAGCACTTCTGTGGGGAGTTTTTGTTGTTTCTAAGTAATGTAGGGGACCCCATCCTAATATTGAATATGTTAGACCTAGGCAAATGTGGCTGGAGTACATTAAAAATAGTCTAGGCATGTCAAAAGAAGCAGGTCAGTCAGCAGCATGTTTCTGTTGTCTCTGTTACAGTTTTTGATTCCAGGTTTGTGCCTTGAGTTCTTGCCCTGGTTTTTCTCTATGAATGACTGTAATCTGTAAAGTGAACCTGTTGCAGGTTGTTTCTGATCAGTATTTTATAATAGCAGTAGAAAGCAAGCAAGGACAACTAATAATGAATGTCTTGAAACCTTTTAGAATTTTATCTATATATTAATGCTTTAATGCCATGGAAAATTCAAATGATCTTCATTTTTAAATAATTTGTGGAATAAATTTTGACAAAATTCTGTATCACACATTTATCTATACATACACACATACATATATATTCATTGAATACAAAAAGGGAAATATTTACTAACTTGCTTTCTAATTTGTAGAATAGTGTTATAATTTGACACTTTTATTATGAGATTACCTCACCTTAAAACAATTTTAGTTAAAAGAAACAAATCAAATAAATTTGAACAAATATATTGCCATCATTTCAATGATAATGATGACCAGCTCAAAATCATTCTATGAAGGAATCTTCCACAGTTCAATTAGAATGTTTTTGCTGTTTATCATCATGAGCCTTTGGAAAGGCATGTAAGTACCTCTTTTTCACCCATCTATCCTTCCATCCATCCATTCGTACATTTATTCATTGTTTATATTGATTGTGGGACCATAGTTCTCAAAAAGAGTTGAGTGAAAATGCACATGAGAAGTTAATAACTGTTTTTCCTCAGAAATTGACAAAATGTGGTAATTCTGAATAAGCTCACAGAGAATATATTGTTATGGGAAGGTAGCTCAGACACTTCAAACGAAATTGTTTTGCTGACATTTTCCATCCTTTGGTGTTTCTTAGTCAAGTTGGGAGCTAAAATTACGTGAAAAATTTAGAATTTTATGAACTAATAACCAAACAGTAAATTTTCTTTTTAAAAATTCCTTTTTATTTAAAAGTTGTTTTTTATTAAAAATAAATTTTACATACCAACCACAGTTTCTCTTCTCTTCCTTCCACCCACACACTGCCCAGCTTCCCATCATCCCCCATGTCCACTCCTCAGAGAGGATAAATTTCAAGTGCATATATTCTGTGTGGTTCAAACTTATTGCACTCAGTGATTCTCATTTAGGATATGAATACAATGAAAAAATTTAATCTTTCCTTATTGAAGTGGGAATGTCTTTCTATATGCTGCAAATTACATTCTTTAAATGAAGGAACTATTTTGGCCCATTTCAGGCATCACAGAAGTTGGCAGAGGAATTGGACCATAGGTGGGGGAAGAAGGATGGAATTAAGAGAGGAGATGATCCAGTGGTCCATGATGCAAGATGTAATGAAATAGGTAAGCCACAGGTAGGACAGATTAATGAAAATGGATTGAATTAAAATAAAAGAGCTAGCTAGAAATATTCCTAAGATATAGGCCAAGCAAAGTAAAATTAATATAAGCATCTGTGTGTTTTTTTGAGACTTTGAGATTGCTAGTTCAGATATCAGTGGTGAGCACAATAGGTCAAAACCTCTGGCCAGATGGGGCCAGAAACCTTGTATTACACTCTATTTCTAGAATAAAATATAATTGTTGGAAAGCATGTAGTATGTAGTTAAAGTTAAATTACTATTGTGTATAGATGAAAATATATAGTCTACAGATAAGAATTATTATTAAACTCTATAAAATATGTTGTAACCAATTCTATTTGTAGGGTTGTTAGATTTCCAGTTTGTGTGTATGTCTTTTAAGATAATTTTTTATTATTTACATATTTAATCATTATAACACCCAGAAGATATATTTATTTTCAGTTTATTGCTTCTAAATCTGTAATTTCGTTACTAAAATGTGACAAAATCTAAATTGGATTTTATAGTTATGTGCTTTGTGTTCTGACATGTAGATAAATATTGAATTTTTTGTGTATTTGTTAAAAGCTTAAAAGGATTTTTTTTTTTACTGTTTTAAAGGCAAAGAGGTATTTCTGAAGGTTGTTAAGTATTTCCCATCACTGACAAATGAATTAACTATGAAGAAGAAGTTATTCCCATCACTGACAAATGAATTAACTATGAAGAAGAAGTTATGGAAGGCATGTTGTGGGAAAAGTAAACATATGAATGAGTAATTGTGGGAGAAATCTTGGGATTAGCAGTAGTATGTTTGTAGAAGATCTCATAGTATAGATAATAGTTGACTGTCAATGTGTCTCATTAAAGTTCAGTGACAGCTTTTATTTAGAAAGTTATTGGTTCTTTCTCTGTGCACTAGAATAATGCTTAAAATCTGGAGACTGACTTAGGAATGGTAAATAATGTCATTCTTGCTGGGTCCTTAGCAATGAATGTCAGCCTACTCTTATTTGAAAGCTCATTAATGATCCAAGAGACAGAGTAAATACTGTAATAATGAACGACTGACATGGACTTCGATTGGCAGGTAATGAAACACCAATGAAAATGGTCACTGCTTGAAATGAGCAAAATCTTGGCAAGGAGTTAAAGCACAATTTGATTTTCATATGGAGACAGAAGATACATAAAACCATATGGCATGAATCCCATGTGAAAAAGGAAGTTTGAAAATAGGTGAGAGTGAATATTCATCAGGAACATGGCATACTTAGTTCCAAGCAGAAAAATCTCATGGATAGTGCAGCATCACAATCTGGAGTTGAAAAAGTTAACAGCTAAAATTACATAGACAGAGTACATATCTATTTCAGAATCCTCATGAAATAACTCTATATTTAATACATTTGAAATAGAGATATGACAGTTCCTTGGGGACTGAACATAAAGTTCTGTTATCAATGCTATCTAATTTCAAGAAATGTTTTCTAAATGTGGCAACATAGGAAGAAACTAAAATGACAGGAACAAAACAAAACAAAGCAAAAAACCCACAAAATAAAACAAATCAAAATACCTGGAAAAATAAAAAATGGATTAAGAGAGAGTGGCATTAGTTTCATATCTTTAGGAAAAAAGAAAAATGGCTTATAGGAATTATATGTCTGAAATGAGGGAAGAAAGAATCAACAGTGAAAAGGAAGCTGAGTAAATCAATAAAAAAAAGCACAGTGATGGCAAAAGTAACACTTGTGGACCAACCTTGTCTGAAAATAAACTTTACTATAAGATAACCTTCCTGGAGCACAAATCTCAGTTTCTAGTTTGTATTGTAAGCTCTGTGTTGTGTTTATCAGGCATAAAATTTCTCTTGCTTGGCTGAGTTAAATAATTCTTTAATAGACAAATCAGATAACCCAATGCACTAAACTTTCCCAAGGAAGGTAGGTATATTGACAGCCTCAAGATGTTTGTCTGCATGCAAGTCTTTGGAGTCAGAATCATTAATTTACAAACTATCCAAGAAGACACTGGGAGCAATTATAGCTCACCTTTTCTTGTTGGAGCAGCAGAAACTATAAACCTTTGTTTCTCAGGTTTAACTGGAAGAAGAGACCATTGTTCATATTTTCATGTGAGATTCAGTAAATATGTGCAAATAGATTTTAACACCAGAAGTATAATGAGAAGATTTTTTTTAGATGACAGCTAGTCATTTTATGAGGCAATATTAAATACTATCCAAAATCTTGAGAATTAATGGAGCTTAAGGTGGGTATTTAATGATGTCTATGAATTTACAAGAAATGGAAGTCATGAATACCTTGAGAAGACAGAAGCACATGGAAAACATGGAAGCTGTGTTTCTGTCGTAACATTAAAGCTTTTACATCTCATATGTAATTTATTGCAGAAATTTTGATGAGTGCCACTTGGAGGCACTCTTACACTATTTTATATTCTCAAAGTATTATTGCCAAATGAAATTTTCAATTTTATTTTCTTTTTTGAATTCTAATAATTACTTAGGGCTGGGTAATTAACACTGTTTGGGCAATTTAAACTTTGACATTATTCAGATTTATCACCTTATCCTGTTTCCTGTTGTAAATCATGCAGCGTTCATCAAATAACATAGACTTCATTCTTGCCTGCACGACAAGACAAATCATTTAAAAAAATCACCTAAAATGCTTTGAGGGTACAGTTTGGTGTACAAACTATGCTTAAGCTTCAAAGTTTGAATTTTTATAATTTTTAAGAGTTAGTTATTAAATTTATTATTACTGAAAACAGAAAAACCAGTTTTGAATGAGACCATTTCACCAAACAACTTTGAAACTCTTATGACAGATATAAAAAATTAACAGGATTGTTTTAAAATATCCTTTAGAATGTGGTTTGTAGAGTAGTGTAAACTAACAGTGCCTTGCAGACAGAGTGAGCATTATAGCTTTTATTAAAGAAAATTCTAAATGGAAAGACCTATGTTACACAAAAAAGCATTTATTCTGTTCTTTTTATAATATTTTTTTATTTATTATTTGGTTATTTTACATTACATACCCCTCAAAGTCATTTATCAGTCATCTCAGTTTCATACCCACTCTTATGATCTCCCCCCTTTAAAAAAATTCTTTTATGATGCTATTTACTTACTAGAACATAATTAAACTCCCTGTAGCCAGTCCCTTAAAGAAAATGAGTTCTTCCTCACCCACACCCGTGCCAGAGGTGAATGCAGAAGTGAAGCACTGTGTCAATTACCTAGGTTCTATTATACAATGATCTCCTTTCTCTGTCTGTCTGTCTCTGTCTGTCTGTCTCTCTGTCTGTCTCTCTGTCTGTCTCTCTGTCTCTCTCTCTCTCTCTCTCTCTCTCTCTCTCTCTCTCTCTCTCTCTCTCTCTCTCTGTCCACTAATAGGTGAGTACATCCCCTGCTTATGTTTCTGGGTTTGTGATACCTAGATCAGGAGAATATTCTCCAAATGCATCCATTTGCCTGCAAATTTTAGGATATCAATTTTTTCTTACTGCTGAGTAGAGCTTCATTGTGTAGATGTACCACAGTTTGTTAATCCATTCTTCAGTTGAGGGGCATCTAGGTTGTTTCCAGGTTCTTGCTATTACAAATAATGCTGCTATGAACATAGTTGAGCTTTTGGGATTAGAATGTGCATCTTTAGGGTATATGCCCAATAGTGTTATTGCTGGATCCTTGGGGAGATTGATTCCCAGTTTTCTGAGAAACCGACATACTGCATTCCAGAGTTGTTGAACAAGTTTACACTCCCACTAACAATGGAGGAGTGTTTTCCTTGCTCTGCATCCTCTCCAGCATAGACTGTCATATGTGTTTTTAATCTTAGCCCTTCTGACAGGTGGTATCTCTAAGTCATTTTGATTTGCATTCCTCTGATGGCTACAGATGTTGAGCACTTTTTCAAGTGCCTTTCAGCCATTTGTAATTCTTTTGCTGAGAATTCCCTTTTTAGTTCTGAACCCCATTTTTTAGTTGGAGTATTTAGGGTTTGGGCTCTAGTTTCTTGAATTCTCTATATATTTTAGAGATTAATTTTCTGTCACTTGTAGGGTTGGTGTATAGCTTGTTTTTAAAAATATATAAAAAATTCTTACTATAAATGTAAAGTTGGATGAGTCATAGTTTTATTTTTCTAAAATACTCTCTATATATCAATTTTTTATGGATAAAAACATACATTCATCTTTCTTTACTTGAATCTGAAACAATAATACATAGAGAATACTATTTCTGCTGACTACTTTCATGTGAATTGTACTTAAGCTAATGTCATCTGAAAAGAGGGAGCCTCAACTGAAAAGAAATGTCTTTGTTAGATTAGACTATAGGAAAGTTTATAGGGTATTTTCTTATTTACTGATTGATGTGGGAGGGACCACCCATTGTAGAGTCATCTATGTGCTAATAGTGCTGAGTCTATAAGAAAGCAGGCTGGACAAGCCATAGGGATAATTCCAGTAATTACCATTCCTCTGTGGTTTCTGTATCAGCTCTTGCCTCTACATTCTCGCCCTGTTTGAGTACCTGTCCTGACTTTCTTTGATGAATTATGGTGTGGAAGTATAAGCCAAAAAAATCCCTTTTCTAGCAAACTTGCTTTTTTGTCATACTGTTTCATTATAATAATAGTAATACTGACTCAGAAAATATTTGAAGTACAAATTAATGGTCTTGCTCAAATATAAATTATTGGACTAGATTTTTTTCTTTTTTTTCCATGAACAGCATTATGGCCATTGTAATACTCAAACTATAATGTAAAAACATTGCTTATAAAATTATACTTAAATTTTTGATATTATAATATTATATTATTTACCCTGAGCTTTCTTTTTTATTTATTATAAATAAAGTCATTTTTTTTATCCATGTATATCCTTGTTCAAGGTCCCTTCCCCCTCCTGCACCTTCCAGTCACTCTCTCTCTTTTCCACATCACTTTATCTCCTTTTTTAAATCCCTCCCAAATATCCCTCTTTGCTTTTTTTTTTTAACTACATGTCCCTTTTTCCAATACTCATTCTAATGCACACATACACACACACACACACACACACACACACACACACACACACACACATACACACACACAGAGGAATGCCCAAATCACCACTCCCAGATGCAAACACATGATGATATTTTGTTTGTGCTCTAACAAATAAAGCTTGCTTAAAGACTAAAGGCTCACTACCAGTTAAACATTGAAGTCAAGCAGTGGTGGCATACACCTTTAATCCCTGCTCTTAGGCAGAACAATCAGGAGAACAGGAATTCAAGGCCACCCTAGGCTACAGGAGATTGATCCAGTCTAAAAGAAAAACAGAGCCAGGAGATGGAGGCTCATTCCTTTAAGCCCAGCACTTGGGCTATCATCCCTTTGATCTCAGAAGTTGAGAGGTCCAAAACTTGATCACCATCACTAGGGAGTTGAACACAGGAAATGATATGGGAGAGAGAGGAATATAAGATAGGAGGGGACAAGAGCTACCCCTCTTTTCAGGTAAGAGTTGGCTGTGGCTTGCTCCTTTGTCTCTCTGATCTTTCAGCATTTTTTTTTATTTTTATGTATATCTTTTTTTAATTTTTTTATTTTGTTCTTTATTTTGTATTTATCAAAAAAACAGTAAAAAGAATTTTTAAAAAAATGCTGAAGAGTTAACAATAACGATACAGAGGATAAAAATCATAAGCATGGCTTATCAAGGGTGGAAATTCAAATAAGATTACTACACATATATTTTCTTTGTGTTCAGCTTTCCCTCTGAATTTTTTTTCCATCCCTGTATATCCTTATTGAGGGTCTCTTCCCCCTCCCACCACATCTGATCATTTTTCTTCTCTGCAACTCCCCATCCCCTCCCTTGGCAGGGATCAGACAGTCCTATGGTCACACTGGCCGAACAATGCTTGGATCAGTCTTCACTCCCGGCCAAATCCATTTTTGTCCCCTCTCCCTCAAGAGTGAGTCAGGTGTTCCTATAGATGGACTGGAGTTTGAAGGGTCAGTCCAGGGTGTTTCTGATCCCAAGCTATTCAGTTGTTGTGGTTTGCTGCTTGGGCATGTTTGGCTTTTTTTGTTTTTTTGTTTGTTTGTTTAGAGACCACTAGTGAGTGAGTACATCCCCTGCTTATCTCTCTGAGTTTGTGAGACTTCGCTCAGGAGGATATTCTCCAAATCCATCCATTTGCCTGTGAATTTTAGGATATCATTTTTTCTTACTGCTGAGTAGTATTCCATTGTGTAGATGTACCACAGTTTGTTAATCCATTCTTCAGTTGAAGGACATCTAGGTTGTTTCCAGGTTCTTGCTATTACAAATAATGCTGCTATGAACATAGTTGAGCTAATACCTTTGTAGTGTGAATGTGCCTCTTTAGGGTATACACCCAGAAGTGGTATTGCTG